>JANZLH020000141.1:1515508-1530481 GCA_026770325.2 Erythroxylum fimbriatum
CTTTTCTAATTTAACAACATTTCACACTTTCACTCTTTATTTCTCAATTTCAACTTCCATTACACAATGTATATATACAACACTAATTTTATATCATTTTTTATTTCTATATTCCACTGAAAAATTGGGGTCCAACAAAACCCAAGTGGGGCAATTGGCCAATCAACTTCAAACCAACTAAAAGGGAAAGTTTCCAAGCCAACTAGAGCAAGCTAAAGCAATTATGGTCTTGCAAAGTGGTAAGGTAATAAATAACAGGGTTGATAATGTTGTGAATACAAGACCATAGCAAGGATAGGATGGTAAGAAGGAAAAAAACTATCACAACACCACAAGATGAACAGAATCCGGAAGCTTTAACTTCGCCAAACTTGCACATGTCCTCTAACCCATATAAGCCACCAATTCCTTTCTCGAGCAAATTGAAAGGTGAGAAGCATGATAATCAATTTTTTGAAATGACATGCTCTCTAACATAAGTATAAATCTTCCCATACTTGAGCTGATTAAAAACATGTCAGCTTATGTCAAGTTTTTCAAAGAGTTAAACACTAAAAAGAAAAGGTATACGCCAAATAAAAAGGTGATGGCTTTGAAGGAAGCAATTATTGTTTTGCAACATAAGTTACCTCCCAAACTAAAGGCTCTTAGGAGTTTTGTATTTAACATCTTTATAGGGAATGGGAAGGAAATAACTGGCATAGAGGCTAGTCTTAATTTGATGCCCTATTTTATTTATTTGCAGTTAGAGCTTAGATGACTTAAACTCACCATGATGGTCTTGCAATTGGCAAATCGAACTTTTAGATTCCCTAAGGGGACAATAGAAGTCGTGTTAGTACAAGTTATGGTGTTAATAATTCCTGTGGACTTTAAGGTCCTTGATATGGGGAAAGAAATTCCTAGAGACGATAAACACTTTATTTTGTTAAGAAGACCTTTCATGGCCAGCATTAACACTTTGATAGATGTTAAAAATGGAAAATTAACTATGACTATTTTAGGACAAACTGTGGAGTTTTCAATTTTTAATACTTTTCCTATTCCCACTGCTGTTATGTACAAAAGCTGCTTCTTTATTGAATGTATTCATCTCATTGTTAGAGATTTTTTCTTGCAGGAAAGTAGTGATGACAAGCTTAAGCTTGCTTTAACTTTAGACAAGGAGGTTGTAATTTCATATTTGAAATTGAGGAGTTCAAGTTGATTTTAGGTAGCAAGAATAGAGAGAGAGAAACTGAAACTGTTAAGATAGAAGAAGAGGTTAAGGGAGAAGTTAATCAAATGAAATTAGTATAACTAAATGAACTCCTAAAGCACTTGAAATATGTTTTCCTTAAGGAGAACAACACACACCCAATGATTATTTCTACTTCTCTTAGTAGTAAGGACGAAGAGAAAGTTACGAGAGAACTAAAAAGGCTTAAGAAAGCCATTGGTTGGGGGTTAAGTGATATAAAGGGCATTAGTTCCTCCATGTCCATGCATAGAATAATCTTAGAATAAGGGGCTAAGCCAGTAATAGAGCCTCAAAGGAGACTTAACCCAAACATAAGTGACGTAGTTAAGAAGGAGGTTCTTAAGCTCCTTGATGAGGGGTGATCTACCCTATAGCAGATAATGAGTGGATTAGTCCTGTGCAAGTGGTACCTAAGAAAATGAGCATAATTGTAGTTCAAAATGAGAAAGGTGAGTTGGTACTGACACGTACTTAGACAAACTGGAGAATGTGTATAGGCTATAAGAAGTTGAATAATGTGACCAATAGAGATCATTTTCCTTTACTGTTTGTTGACCAAATGCTAGATAAATTATCTGGCCATGCTTTCTATTGTTTTTTATATGGCTTTCAATTTATTTTCAAGTTCCTATAGTGCCAAAGGATTAACCTATGATAACCTTTATGTGTCCATCTAGGACATTTGCTTTTCAGAGGATGCTATTTGGGTTTTGCAATGCATCTGGCACGTTTCATAAATGTATGTTGTCCATTTTTTTAGAAATGGTTGACAAATTCATTAAGGTATTTATGGATGATTTCTCTATTTTTGATAATTTCGTTGGTGACTATTTGTATAAATTGACTCTTATGCTTGAGCGATGTATTGAAAGCAATATAACATTAAGTTAGGAAAAGATTCATTTTATGCTAGTTCATGGCAGTGTTTTGGGACATGTATTATCATAAAGGCATAGAGGTGGATAAAGCCAAAACTAGTTTTCCACCTCTAATATTAGTTAAGGGTATTAGAAGTTTTTTGGGGCATGATGGATTCTATAGGAGGTTCAAAAAAGATTTTTCAAAAATTTCTCATCCTCTATGTAATTTTCTTGGTAAAGATGACCCATTCATGTTTGATGATGAGTGCCTTAAAGCATCAAATATTTTTAAAGAAAATTTAACTTTTGCCCATATAATTATTGCACCTAGTTAGAGTTTGCCCTTTGAGATTATGTGTGATGCTTTGAATTATGCCATTAGAATCGTTCTTGGCTAGAGAATTAACAAATTCTTGCATGTGATTTACTATGCAAGTTTGTCTTTGAATAATGCACAAGTGAATTACATAACCATTTAGAAAGAAATGTTAGCTTTGGTTTTTGCATTTGATAAATTTAGATCATATTTGACAGTTTCTAAGGTCATTGTATTTCAGATCATACTGCTTTAAAATATCTCTTGGACAAATCGTAAGTTAAAACTATATTCATTAGGTGGGTTTTAATGTTGCAAAAGTTTGATGTGGAAATTAGGGACAAGAAAGGTAGTGAGAATTTAGTAGTTGATCACATTTCTAGGTTACACCTTAATGATGATAATGCTCACACTGCACCTCAGAATGCTTTTGAACGATTCCTGGCAAAGATTTATTTATGGTTTCACAAGTCCCATGGTATGCCAATATTGATAACTATCTTGCTTATAGTATCTTCAAAACTGACAGGAAATTTGAGGAAATAAAAGATTTGTACATTATTGCAAGTACTATTTTGGGGACAAGCCGTACTTGTTTAGGCTTTGCAAGGAATAAATTATTCGTAGATTTGTGCCGGAGGAGGAGCAATTGTAGGTACTGCAATTTTGCCACAACATGTATTGTAGAGGAAATTTTAGAAGAAAGAAAAACGCCGAGAAGGTTCTTCAAAGTGGTTTGTATTGGCCTTCCCTCTTTAGACATACTCATAATTATTTCATTAGATGTGATAGATGCCAAAGGGTTGGCAATATAAGCAAAAGAAATGAAATGCCTCTTACTAACTTTGTTATGGTAGAGATTTTTTATGTTTGGGGTATTGATTTCATAAGTCCTTTCCCAAAATCTTTCGACTTTGAATATATACTACTAGCTGTTGATTATTTGTCCAAGTGGGTGGAACCCATCCCCATTAGGACAAATAATACTAGCATTGTTTTGAATTTTTTAAAGGAATATATTCTAAGCAGATACGGGACACCCAAGGCTATTTTAAGTAATGGAGGAGGCCATTTTTGCAACAAATGGTTCAAAAAATTGATGAACAAGTTGGGAATCCGACATAAGGTGGTAACCTCATATCTTCCCCAGGCCTCTGAACAAGCTGAAATCTCTAACAAACTAATCAAAGGAATCCTGGAAATGATGGTGAACATATCAAGGAAAGATTAAGTAGTCCATCTTCATGAGGAACTTTGGGCCTACCAAATGACTTTCAAAACTCTTATTAGGATGAGCCTATATCGGTTAGTGTTATGGAAGGCATGCCCTTATCGGTGGAGTTGGAGCATAAAGCTTATTGAGCAATCAAGGCTACAAATATGAGTTTAGATGAAGTAAAGGGCCAAAGAATGTTGCAGATTTCAAAGCTTGATGAGCTCTGAAATGAAATCTATAGAAGTTCAAAGATTTCCAAATATAAAATTTAGGCTATACATGACAAAATGATCCTTCAAAGAACCTTCAAGCCTAGAATGAAAGTCTTTTTGTTCAATTTAAGTATGAGGTTATTCCTTAGGAAATTGAAGTTTCGGTGGAGTGGACCATTTCAAATCATCCAAGTCTTTCCGTACGAGGTGATGGAGCTCTTTAACTTGAAGACAAATGAAAAATTCAAGGTTAATGCCCAAAGAGTGAAACCTTACTTGGAGGAATTTCAAGGAGCCAAATTCATTGAAAGTGTCTTCATTTCTAATGCTTGATGTGACCAGGTCTAAATAATATGACATTAAAGAAGCACTTAATGGCAGGCAACCCATTGGTTTGCAATTCTTTTGATTATTTTATTTAAAAATTTTAATTTTATTATCGATTTTTAGTTCAATAAGTTTTTGGTAAATTTGATTTAGAATAGGTGAATTGATTTGTTAATTGTTTTTTATGAGATGCTACAAGCACAATTTATTTGGCAGACGTAAACACGGGGAGTTGCCTTGGCCATGCCTTAATGTAGATTGGCCATGCCCCTACCCACTTTGGTCGTGCTTCATCAATTCCTTTAACCAAACACGAGATCAAAGCCCATAAACTTTTCCATGACACACTCTATTAATGTCGTGTACCTCACAAAAACCTTACGCCAACTTTGCTCTACCTTTATATGTTTGTGACAAGACAGTTGGAAGTAAAGCTTTGTATCAAACTATACAACAATGGAAATTAGGTTTTGTTTAACTCTCGTTATTTCCTTTTTTATATATGGATGATCATATTAAGGATAATGTGATTTTGAAGTGTAGGGTGCGTATTTTTTAACTTGTTTTGTTTAATGTTTACAAGTTTTTGTTTTCTTGTTTTTCAAACAGTTTAATGTTTAAATATTTTAATACTTTAGTGTTTTTAATCAGATTCTTGATAAATGGCCTTGAAAATTTTTGAAGCAAGATTTTGAGAATTGAATGGAATGAGTACTAATTATCAATTTAGATGGTCATTCTTCTGCATTACCTTAAACAATTAGTGAGGATTTAAGGCTTTAAGATTGAATTTCAAATGGTTATTCTTTTGAATGAACATTCTTGATTGTTATATTGCTAGAACTTGCTTAGGTATTCATTTCAAGTTCACATGAAAATCACGATTGAGCATCAAAATGATTAAGGCAACTAGTTTAACCACTTAACTTAAAAGGTCGACCTTTTATACATCATTAGTGAGCCAATTTTGAGCCTTTTTCCAATGTTCTTTCTTTTACACAATATTATGAGCTATAAATAGTTTTATTATTTTCTCTCAATTTGTTTGACTTTCCATTAGGAATATAAGCATTTAAAGAATTTAGTGATTTAGTCATTGTGCAAATTAAAGTCTGGGGTTAATTTGGTTATCCATGTTGTTTGGGGTTGAAATTTCTTTTGAATAAGGTACCTTTGTTACAATTATGAGTCCTTTCTTGTTAAATAAAAAAAGTATCAAAGAAAAGAAAGTTATTGTTCCATACGTCTAGATGACAATGTGCTTAGTCTTTGTTTTTGTAATAATTTTTCAAAAAAAGAAAAAAATGAATAAATAAAAACAAAAAATGAAATGATATAACAGGGACCTAATCCTTGAATTAAAGGGTATTATAGTAAAAGGGTGGAGATGATTGAAAAAAATTTTGTGTTTGAGATTTCTGAAGTAGTATTTATGCTTAATTGCTTGATTCTTAGAATTTCTCTTGTATTTAATGAGTAACTCACTTTTTCAAATGACATACCTTTACCCTAGCCCCATTACAATCAAATGAAATGATCTTCTGATTGGTGCTTGATTGTGGTTAAGTGATGGAGATTTAATGAATAAGCAAACTTATGAAGATATACTTTCATTAAATGAAAAGAGACATTTCCATGATCACCCTTGAGAGATGTTGTGAGGAAGTGACATTTTTGGGAATGCATGTAAGAGTCATTAGATTGCGATAGCATAAGTTTTGTTTGATTTGAGAATAATTATGGAAACTATTGAAAGGTTCGTCCTGATTTTATTTGATAATTTTTTAACTTGATAAAATTCTTTCTTTTTTGTTTTTGTTTTCCTTTAACTTTGCTTGGGGGCAAGAATGAATTAAGTGTGGGGTAGTTGTTATATTGCATTTTGCGTTAGATTTCGGATAGTTTTTGTTCAATTTTTAGTATTTTCTAATATGTTTGTTTAAGATTGTTGTTAGATGTTTGAGTTTAGGTTGAGCTTTAAGGACTTGAGCAGAAGACTTTAAAAAGGTTAGAGAATATTTAAAGGACAACTTGAGATTTTAAGGAAACCCAAATATGTAGTTGTTTGAAGTCATCTGGACCAGTAACCGTTTATTCAAAGTAAAAATTATTTTGTCAGAATTGGCAACCAGACCACTAGAGATTTACATGGACATATATGAGGCTTATGAGATCCAAACTAGGTGATTTAAAAGCTGAAGCCAACATCCTGGGCCATAATTCCTATGTAAAACTTGAGCCCCAAAAGTGTTGTTTTGAAGAGTTAAAAAGCATGAGAATGAGATATAAAATCTGTCTCGGCCTAACCTGACCTTTCCTTAGCTTTTGGCCCATAAATTTAGTTATAAAGATTTGTTTTAAACAAAAGAGGATCTGTTAGAAAGCATGGAGGTGGAGCTATAACTTATGTTAAGAGGTCATGATCAAAATAGGACAGCTTCAAGATAAAATAGGAGAGAGAAGTATCAGGATGAAAAAAAAGTTACAGAGGGAGAATCAATAGAGTTTTATAGTTAAGCCACCTACTACTCTTAAGATATTAAGTGAAGAATCGAAAGATGAAACTTGATATTGGAACTAAACAATCAATTACCCCAAGAATGAATTAGAAATGTAAGTTTTAGAGATTGCTTAATTCGTTACTTCGAATGGTTAGTAATTGTTAGTTTACAAATGCGAGAACTATTAATTTATAGTTGCTAATTTGATTGAAGAGAGAATAAAGTTGTAAATTATATTACTGGGAAGTTTGCTTAAATTTGGATCGAAGTGTAAAGCCTATGTTATATTTGAAATGTTTATATCAATTCCGTGCAATTTATTCTTTTTGTTTAATTTCATAATTTCACAACCTTTATACACCTTAAATTTGATTCTTTAATTTCTTATTTTCAATCAAGTTATTACAGTTAACAACTTCCTTGTGAGACGACCTTGGGGTGTCCACCATATACTAAAGCAACCTTGTATACTTACGAGTGACACATTTAGGTAGTGTTAAGTAGAATACATCAGTTATATAGTTCAATGGGGTTATTTAAGATTACATAGCTATTGAATAATGTTTCAGATTCCTGTAAAGTAATTGGAAATAAAGAAAATGAGTAGCAATGATTCAGATTGGGATTTACAAAGTTTGTAGGCTAGAGAAGAGTTAATGAAACCCAATCTTTCCATTTTTACTATTTTGCACTTAAATATTAGCCACATTAGGAAGGAGACTTTATAAGGTGCCTATTTGAACCAAATTATGCTATACCAAGCCATTTTAAATGTTGAGGCTAAAAGATTCCTTACATGATGGATTTGAGAATTAGCCTAAGTAGTTTTTTGGCCATTTATAGGAGTCTTCACCTATCAAGTTAGGAATATAGTTAGGAGTGTTTTCCATAATCGAAGGGGATCTAACAAAGCTATTAGGCAATACATTACCCTCTATGATCATATTGACCTTGGAATTTTTAGGGAAAAGGTGCTTCAACCTTAACATTATTAAGGTCTTATTTAATGAACCTAGCTTACACCAATTGTCAAATTAGAAAAAAAAAACATTCACTCATTCTTACCAATTTTGTAAATAATATGTTGGTAGGGATGTTTCATCAACTTAAGTAGTTTCAAAATAAACCATGAATTTATGGTTTTATACTTTTAAAAATTAAGTATTTATCCTTTAGAAATCTAACTTTAAACCACTTAAACATAGAAATGTATGTATTACTTAACTCTCCTAACTATAGGAACTTTTTGAATGGTTTTATTAGACGATAATCAAGTGTTTAAGACTTAGAATTGTGTTATTGTTAGTGTTTTATTTTTTTGATTGTTTTAAAGCAAGGATTTTCTCTTAATATTATGTTTCAAAGGTTGTTTAATGTGTTTGTTAACGAATTGAAATAGGAAAAAATAAAGAAAAGATAAAGAAAGAGTTGAAGAACAAGAACTGGCATGATCGTGCATGCAAGAAGCATGGGGATGAATAATCTGGCATGATCGTGCCATGCATTGAGGGTTGGGATAGTTAACGCATGATTTTTCATTAACCTTAATCAAACCAAGTACTAGAAGAACAAGGGTCATTTAGAGGTCCTCCTAAATAAATACCGCTTATTAATTTTCAAGTTTGGTACTAAAAACAAGCTCAAAGCATTATTAAAGAGAGTCCTTGCACCTAAATAGGTTGCCTATCTTCTTACAAATATGGAAGGATAGGGTTAATTTTAAAGATATCAAACACAAGCAAGTACCACTATAGATCAATTTCCACAAGATCCCTTTGGAATATTAGTCTACTAAGGGCTTGGGCATTTGAGCAAGTTTCATAACCAAACCTTTATAAATGGATAAGTTAACTTCAACTCAAAATGAATCAGTTAGGCTAGGTTAAGTATTAGTGTTTATATTAATCAAATCCTTCCAAAAGAAATCCTTTGTTATGGTTAGAACCTGAGGACACTCTTGTTGAGAACACCACAAAGGTCTCCTACCAATGGATATTATTACAATAAGGAAATGAATGGAAAACTACTAGTAATAAGTTCTAAACAAGATTTTATGATGAATTCTTGTCTATTGATTGTCCACAAGCTGAAGTTGTTAACCAAGAGGCTTCTGAGGCAGCTTTTGTTTGAATAGCTTTACCAAAAGCTTCCCCCTAGACCATACTCCTAATTATCCTCCTACTCAAGCGCTATCTCATGTTGAGGTACCCAGGGAAAGCTTAGAATTTCCCTTAGTAGTTATTAACAAACAACCTATAGAGGGCAAGTGTAAGCATTCATATGATACTTATAATACTCCTAGTCTGTGGAGAGAGGAAAGTCAAGATGAAAAATCAATTCTAAGCTGTCAAATTCCTCCATTCCTTGACATTTATATTTTCATGGAATGTAAAGAGCCTTAATGACCTTAACAAATAGAAAATGGTTTTAAAATATATTAATACATCAAAGCTCATGATGTTTAGACTTTTGGAAACAAAATTGAAGAAAGAGAAATGTTACAATGTCTAATTGTCCAAGTCAAAGTGGAAACTCGTCACTAATCATAAGAAGCATGATCTAAGAAGAGTGGTTGTTGCCTATGGTTCCTATCATATCAAGATTACTAAATTCTCCTCTGTTTTTCAATGTATCCATATGTGGTTAACATGTCTGTTCACATTCATTTATGCATCCAATTTTTCATACCAAAAGTCCTCTTTATCGAATGAACTTTTAAGCTATAAAAGCTTAATTAAGGATCCTTGGATTCTTCTTAGGGACGTTATTATTACAATATATCATCAGAATCTGAGGAAGACAAAAGTTTAGGAAAACATTATGATGAACTGAGATCTCACTTACTTAGTCTTAAGGTAACAAACCTTAAATCTGATGAAAGGTTATATACCTAGTCAAATAATTAGGAAGGATCTTAATACGTGAGAAAAATAGATAGGGCTCTTATGAACCATGAATGGCTTCAGAGATCCAACGGTAGGATAACCTTTTTCAATAATAATATTTGCTTAGATCACTTTCCAATAGAGATCTATGATCTCATTGGAAACTCTAGAGGGCCATCTCAATTCACATCTTTGATTAAGGTGAATGGATTTCAATAAGACATTAATAAAGGCTTAGAACTTGATGTACAAAGTTATGTTTATTACAAATTCTATAGGAAGCTTATGAGAATCAAGTAGGAGCTCAAGTTATTAAAGTTAAACTCAGTCAATGATACATCAGAAGCAATTGATCAAGCTAGGGAATTTCTCAAGTATTGTCAAATAAGCCTTTATGATTTCACTATAGACAATTCACTAAAAAATAAAAAGAAGCAAGCTTTGACTGAGTACATAAGGGCATTGGAATACCATTTTTCTTTGCTAATACAAAAATCAAAAGATTGCGGCTTAAGGATGGGGATTCAAATACAAAATTCTTCCAAAAATCATTTCTTATAAGAAGAAACCATAACAAAATATCAAGATTAGATGCTAAGGGGGTTTAACTATCACTAGCTAGAAGGAACTCTTGTCTAATGCTGATGATTATATCATTAATGTAATGGGAAGTGCAGGGTTTGGTACGTTCTCTTCCTTATCACTCAGTTCAATTATCCAGAGTGGTATGTATGCAATAATCAAACTTTCTCACTAGATCATTCATAGAAGATGATATGAAGGATGTGGTTTTCTCTCTTAACCTCAAAAAGATCCACAAACCAAATGGTTTCAATGCCATATTTTATCATAAACATTAGGACTCTATAAAGGATCATGTATGTGAAGTAGTAGTTGAGTTCTTCTCTAATTCAAGAATGCTTAAAGCTTGGAAGAATACTTATTTATTTTTACTTCTTAATGCTCATAACCCCTCTTTTTAATAGAATTTAGGCACATATCATGATGTAATAGTTTTTACAAATTATCTCCAAGTTGTTGCCTAATAAATAAAACGTATCTTGCTTTCCTTTATTAGTTAATTAGAAGTAACATTAAGAAAAGGCAGAAGCATAGGGGAAAATGTAATGCTTGCTTAAGAATTTTTTATGAATTATCATCTCTATGGATTTGGGCCAACTGTGCACTCAACATTGATATCCATAAAGCTTTTGACATGGTGGATTGGGACTTTATGCTTCAAACTTTAGAGGCATTTAGATTTCTAACTTCTTTTATCTCCTATAAAATTAGATGGTTAACTACAATTTCATTCATTTTACTAATCATTACTAAGAATTTAAGTCAAGAGCATAGATTTAAGTTCCATAAGAAATGTAAGAAGTTGGTTATAACTCATCTTGCATTTGCTAATGATTAAATCCTTTTTCGGGTTGCTAATGTTCCTAGTTTCATGTACAATGAAATCGTTTAAGGAATTCAGCTCTTTTTCAAGTCTAAGCATAAACAAAGATAAGAACTTCTTACTAGTCTCTACATATGTTTCCTCTTAAGCACAAACTTATCTTTACCATCAGGTTTAACGCTCAATTCTCCTCCATTTTCATATCTAAGAATTCTAATCTCTTCTAAGAGGCTTAATTTTGTGGATTATCAATGGGTTTTTTATGTGATTAAAAGGAGGAGTAAGGCTTGGACATCCAAATGCCTATCTTTTGCTGGCAAATTTCAACTAATAATTTCAGTGGTTAGCAACCTATATGTCGGACCCCGGCCTCGGAGCCCAACTGTCCTGGGAGGTGAGCCCTGCGGAGGCCCATTCCCGAGACACCTGCCTTGTTGAAATCCTGAACCTGACACTTGCTACTAACTCACTTTGGTGGTGAGCTTCCATTGATTAAGACTTAAACATAAACTTGCTCTTGAAAAATCCAAAAATCCCTTTATTCAACACATGTCCGTTAAACGGACATGTGTGTCCATTAAACGGACATGAATCTGACTTGGAGACCATTTTACCCGAGCGTGTCCGTTTAAGGAACATACATTGGATAAATGGCACTATTCCACCCGAGACTTTCCGTTAAACGGACAGGGGTGTCCGTCTAACGGACACGATGTGGACACTATAGGTCTATTGATCTACTTTATAGTTTTTCCTAAGAAGCTTTACAAAGAAGTTGATAACCTCTTTAGGAATTTTCATTAGACAAGGATTATGCTCTCTAAACCTTTTTCCAAGATGAGCTGTAACATCCCATTACCCACGTTGAGGCTAGAATAGTAAATATGAGAGATTATTGAGAGATTAGAAAATGCATTTCATGCTCATGCATAACATGACATACATATACACGTGAAAATTGAATTTTTGCACATTAAAATAATTGTACACTCATTCATTGATTTTTTTAAGGTATAATTGATTTATATATGTGAAACGTGATTTTTATTGAGAATTGTGGGTTTTATATATTGAAAATTGATTTGGAGAGTGTATTTGTTAATTTAGAATTTTTGAAGAAATTTTGGAGATGACTTTAGAATTTGTGAGTTAATGATATTGAAAATTGTAGTGATAACTGTAATAAAAGATGAGAGTTATGTGACTAGTTCAATAAGAACTTAGTTAAAGCCGTAGAAGCTAGATAAGTGACTAGTTCAAGTTTCATTACAAAATTACATTTTAAATGACCAAGTCATGTTTCTTCTATCTTTGAAAGACCAAGTAATTCTTTGTTGTCTTGTCGTATTTCCTTCTTCGTGGCTTTCTTCTCTAAGTTTCATCTTCTTCATGGTTTTCTCACAAAAGTTACACCTTGCTTCCATCTATCTTTTACTACTCCCATTTTACTGTCTCTTTCTTTTGCTACAAGAAAACCTACCCAATCCACCTTTAAGATGATGTATGTGGGTTGCATGAGAATTAGGGCTTCTTGGAGTTTTTGAAGAAATTGAAGTTTTAACAAGTAAATTATGCTTTAAATATCATGGGTATGGTTAAATGAAGGTAAAATGATGAGTAAATTAAGAGTGATAACTTGATTTTTTGCAATGTATATGTATGTGTCGTGGGTGATGGATAGTTGATGTAAATGTCTTGCTTTGTATATGTATGATGAATAATAATTCATAAATTGTTTTTAGAGATGTTTTAGAGCTAGAATGATCATCATAATGGCATTAGGATGAGTGTAGAAATTTGATAATGAATGGTATATGCACATGTTCTGTTTTGAGTTAATGATCAAATATAGTGAATGAATTGGTTTGTTAATGATATTAAGTTGAAATGGAGTTAATAATGAAGAGTAATGAAGTAGGAAAAGTGATCTTTGTACAAGTTGTGTTAGGTGTAAAATCTGGAAAATTGGAAGATAAGTGCTGGAAAATGTAGCAGTAACATGTTCACTGGTTATGCTTATGTATTTTACCCATTGCTTGATCAGTAGTTATCCAAATGATATGATTCTTAATCTAGATTAAACTAGAGATATAAGGATACATTTTTCATGAAGACATAAAATTTAAATTCTGTCCTTAAGAGTCTCAAAATTTGACATGAAAATGAGAACTATGTGTAGCAAATTGGTGGAGGAATGTATATGTTTGTGTTCTGTTTTGAGAGTATGAGAATATATTCTATTTTGAGTGTTTTAGAGATGTTTTAAAATGGGTTTAGAAGTAAGGAAGAGGTGTAAGATGATGTTCTGATATGGGAAAGTGATTTAAAATGAAAGTTTGAGAAGAAAAATGAAGATTGTGTAGGGAATAAATATGCAGCAAAATGAAAGTGCAAAAAACGTGAAGAACATGCGTGAATCTTTCTATTTTAATGTTTGAGTTTTAATCTAGGATTTTGGATTTGTTTGTGGATGATTTGAGTTAAATGGAAGTAGAAAATGTGGTAGATATAAATTGTTAGATTGAGAAAAAGAAAAGAAGAAGATGAATAAAATGCAGAAAAATGAAGGAAGGTGCAGGAAATGAAGAACATGCGTGGAGAATTTTCTAGTTTTTGATATTTGGTGTTAATTATGATTTTTAATTTGTTTAAGAATGTGTTGAGCTGAATGGGAGTTGAAATTGTGAAATGGAAATGGGGAATGTTAAAAAAATTAAAGTGCAGAAAAATGAAAGATGAAAATGCAAAATGAAGAAGATGCATGAATATGTGATGTGTTGGATCCCGATTCCGGTACCCAACTCTTGCGGACTCATACATCTGTTGGATCCTACTTGATTCCGGAATCCAACTCTTGTGAATACCATAATACTTGAGCGTGGTTCCTTGTAATCTCTTTAACCATCATCGATTCATCTTCATTCTCATAACAGCCTAAAAATTTTCCTCACAATGTGTTCAATGGCGTGCCCTTACAAATCAGTCACCTCATTTGGAGGTCGGATGAGGAAGTTATGATCAAAAGAATCGAACATGTTTAAGTCCTCAATCATGAAGTAACATGTCTTGGCTAGATTGTCATAACGTTTCCTCCAAATGTCTGATTGATTTCGTTTTTGAACCATTTGAAAGAAGACTTCTAGATCTCAAACTTTAATGAAGACCACAAAGTCAGATTATGTCTCTAAAATGGTCAAAAATCGCGATTTCATAAAGTTGTCCCGTGAATGTCCATTTAACGAACATTGTTGGGCCAAAGTACACTTTCTTACCCGAGAAGGTCCGTTAAACGGATGTGGGGGTTTCCCAAACCCCTTCAAAGCCCCTCTAATGCTTCCTACATCCAATCTAACATCATATTCACTCATAATCTCCCCAAATTCAACTCTTCTAGTGCCAAATCACTTCATAACAACTCAAACAACAAAATTTTCTCATATAACTCTCAAATCTCAATCCATTTGGTTCACCAAAAACACAATTTCCTATCATGTGCCATAGCTATCATCATACACAAATCCTATGCAACATCATAACTTGTAACATTCATATATTTCTTTTATGATGTCTAAAAACCGCATACTTTATAGCGTTGGAAAGCTATAAAGACGAACTACAACTTTCATGAAGGCAACTTTGGCTAACTCTACTTACATTAATATAGTTTTCCCTTGGAAATCAGCATACATCTTATCCTTGTGAAGACTTGAAATTGTCCCAAATTCACTTCCTTAACTATTGCCACATCATTCTTATCCATTCAACTACCAATTGGAATTCATCAAACCCTCAACTTCATTTCATTTTACTTTTCATATTTAACCACATCTCATCATTCATAACATTTTTATCTTTCTTTTCCATAGTGCATCACTTACATATATAACAATAGCTCATTTCAAGATTCATCAACTCAAGTGGATAGCTTCTTCAGTTATATCTAATGTCAACTCACATCATCCATACATAATTCATATTTCATAATCCATATACAAATCCATATTTCATTAA
>JANZLH020000141.1:1530581-1540802 GCA_026770325.2 Erythroxylum fimbriatum
GTCGATGCGACCAACAAAACCCTGAGGTCAGGGGTTCGATTCGGCCAACTGACCAAAGGGGACAATACCTGTTGGGCTTGCCTGCGATGCACGGGAGGCGTGGGGCCTGGATGCGGGTGCCCACGATAGGGCCTGGATGCCGGGTTCCTATCAGTTAACCAATCCCAAAGCTGGCCAGTTTACCTCAATTCATGACAATTTCACGTGCCCTTCTGTTTGAGACGATGTTTTTCTTTTTTTATATATATAGAAGTAGAAAAAAAAATTTGTAAGTATATGATGCTACCATTTGCGAGATCCATCTCAGCTTCTTGTAACAACTACGAACCATCAACTAATGTCTGAAGTTAATCACCACCAGCTTTCATCAACTAGCCACAGAATCAGCTGAGAATATCCTCCCTCTGCATTACATAGTCGATGTGGCAATTGCTTCACCAACGTTGGAAAAACTAGATCTAATCACCATTCGAAGGCAAAGGTGTGATGGATCTAATAACTGCTTTAGACGGACCAATAATTAAGTAAAGCCAATCACCAGAGACAACTGTTTACAGGAGAAGTAAAAGCTAAGCCCACATGTAGACATGATTCCTACTCTAATTACTGTTTCATTAAGATAAGCAACTTATAAGTATACAATCAATTGCACCTGCTAACGTTCATATAAAGTAGGAACACTTGTTTTAGACAGACTTCTGGCTCTGAAGTTCCTCATTCTTGGCACATGCCTCCTGGAAATTGAGAGCTTTATTACCAGTTGACCGACAAAACGGGGAAGGAAACATAGAAGGTAACTTGAGTATGAACAATTAAACATAACTGAGCAATGCATGCAAATTTAGCTACAATCAGGGTATTTTAAAGTACGAACTGAATCTAGAACTTTCTGTTAAAAAACTACATCAAGTTGCTCCATCAGAAAGATAAAAGTAGAGTAGAAGCATCTTCCATCCTTTTACATTCTTTCCCAGTAAACCTAGCTTTTAGGCCCAGCCATTACAGAAAGGAAGAGGAGTGCTTACTTGGACAGTTTTCAAGAGAGAATAGCAGCGCCTTTGCTCTGCCATTGCTGCAGCATACCTCTTCTTCAGGGCATCACAAGCCTTCTGCTCTTCCTGAAGCCTAACTTGCACCTTTTGCAGCTTCTGTAAGTTAAATGCAGCGGTAATAAACCATCCAAACAGCAAGGCAGTACTTAACCTCACAAATAACTCAAAGCATGAAGGACAATCATATCGAAACAAGGGTGCAGAGAACTTTTTGACTATGTAAGCTGCTTTAGATAGTCGACTTTTTTCAATAGTATTTACCTGCTTACTAATTCCTCAAATAAAATGCACTCCTGAAATTATGAAAATCTGTGAAAGGAATCACACAATTCTGGTCCTTTGTGAGGAGTTAGAGCCCATTAAAATAACCCTTCAGAATTTATGCACCAGAAGTCAAGTAATTCAATGGATTCAAGTTAATCCATGCATCAATCTAAAGATAGTTGCTTCAAAGGAAGAATTTATGGAATTACCACATGTGACAGTAACTTTATTCTTTACAACGGTGATCTCTGGTTTCCTTGTTTTCTAATTGTACCACCATCTCCAGGTACCATTCTTCTATACTCATTTTACCTCTCTCTCTCTCTCTCTCTCTCACTCACACACAGACACAGACACAGACAAAAGCAGATATGCTTTTTCCTTAAACAAACCTGAGGATAGGAAAGGCTAGATAGAAAATGAAAACAAGCTTAGTGAAGTGGACAATATATGAGCAAGAGTTGCTCAGCCTTTCCAAACATATAAAAGGTGGCAATCACCTGTTGACTTCCCTTTACAATTGCTTCCATGGAATCAATCAATTTTAATCGACCGTCAGCACTCATAATGGCATCTTGAAACTGCATGCAGAAGCAAAGCTTCAACTTATTCAACAACAACCACGCATAAGTGAGTCAAACTAGTTTAAAACCTTCATACATAATCATATGTGGATGTGTTCTTACAAACATCAATTAAGTTCTCAACATGCAGCATGAGTTCTCAAGGAAGAGTAGAGCGAAACAAGATATCTGCATTTTCATTTTCACAGTACTTGGACATTCTTTGTCATAAATGATCAGGCAGATTAACTTTAATTTAAAGAATTTAATCAAGTGGGTTGAAGAAAGTGGAGAAGGTAAAGCCATTCCTAGACAAGAAAAAAGAAAAAGACAAGAGTATGGATGGTCAATTGTTTTGATTTATACCTGCGTACTTATTGAGCTCAATAAGGAGGTCTCTTTTAACATCAATTCCTTAATCTCTAAAAGAGCATTATAGGTTCCATAATATTTGCGTGTTTGTCTATGCTTTTCCTGAAAGTAGCAAGAAAAGAAATCCTGTCACTAAGTGCATAGTCAAGTTCCAATGAGCCTTACAGCTAAATGACATCCATCTTCCAAAAAATGAATATGAGATCATCAAGTTAGGTTCAGTTGAATAACTTCTTTAACATAAAAGATTTGGGGAAGGTTTAAAAGAAGTCATCGGGAACCTGGATATGTGCATTTAGTTCTGAAAATCCACGTTCATATCTGCAATGGAAGTATCAGGCCTATCATTAAACATATAATGAAGAAAGCAAGTACATAAGCTACAGGAGAAAACATATAATGAAGAAAGCTAAGTACATAAGCTACAGGAAAATTATTCCATCTCTTTTTGATTCATCTGTAAGAGGTTATTGAAATGGAGACAAAACCAACTGAGTCCATTGAGAGATCAAACTTAAGTTCTGCACTTCAGTGACTTTAGTCAGCACTTTATTTCACATTAATATCACATAAAAATTATGATCGCCTTCAGCCATATATGACTGAAGCTATATCATGTGACTTTCAGCAGGCTAGGACTACTCAAGACCACCTCTTGTTCCTTTTTCATTACTCATGGAAAGATTAGTGGTCGTTTTCAATTGAAAACCTACCATATTGTACAAAAAAATACTGGAACTGCAACAAATTTTATAAAGGAGGAAAGAAGAGACACAAACATCTATATTGCCATCTCAGGATAACAATAAGTGCAGTAGAATCCATATCAAAGAGGAATATGCTGATAAGAAATGTAAAAGGAGGTTTTTCCCAGATGCCAGAAATAAATTTGAAGGGAGAAGCCATGAGAGAGAGCAACCACATGCTCCTTGAGTAAGAAAAGCATCCACTGTGTAAATTGGTGTTAAATTCAATATGTCAAGCCAAAGGAGGAATGAATGTGCATTAAGCAGTTGCACTTTCTGGGAAGTTATTGTAGCATATGAATCTAGATACAGAATAGAAGGAAGCACTTCAATTTTGTACAATTATAGTTGATCATATTAGCTAAGAGAAAAAGAATTTACAGTAATCTTGTCATTTATGTAAAGCACGGAACACTATCAAGAGTTTCAACTATATTTTCTAACAGAACTACAGTCCATAGTCCCATGTATTTCTGGCAACAAACAATATATGCAAAAATAAAACAGAAAATAGTTACCACTATACACGATTTTTAAAAATCACACTATTTCAGTTGTTCATTTACAAAGGGAACAAAATAACCTCCAAGCACTGATCTTCCCCATTGTCTGACATTAAAAAACCTTTAAACTTCATCCATGTAACATATGAAGGAAGAAGATACATGCCTATAAGTGGCAAACTAAACCATACAAATCATAATCAACTGAACAGGATGGTAGGCAAAACAACATACTGAATGAGTTCTGCCTGGATTGGTATGTCACCAAGCTGCCGAGTTACGGAGACAACCGCCCTTAGTTTACCCGCTAGTTCCTACTAAACAATGAATCATGTTAAGTTCCATAAAGAACTCAATCCACCTTGAGCAAACAGTTTAATCACCATGAATCTTCACAAAGACAGAGACTAACAGCAACATAACTCAGTAGCAATTAAAGCGAATACTTTACCTTTCTTGCTAAATTCAGTTTCTCCAAGGACCTGGCTAATAGACAATCCAGATCTTCAGAGAGCCTGTCACTCTCCGAGCCAGCTCTCAACTTATCCTCCAATTCACGAGTCTCTTCTTCCAATTCGGCTCGCCTCACCTGATATTTTGATCGAAGAACAGACTCTTGTGCTTCCAAAGCCTGAATGATAGGCAACAATACATGCAAGGTGAGTGTGTCATGGAATCAAATACCGACATTATAATGCACAGGAAATGAAGAAACATGGACCTTGTCTGATTTCAAAACAAGCACCAGTTTCTGGACATTAGCATTAGCCCCCTCGTCCATATCGATTCTTTCTCGCAATTTTCGCAAATCGTTCAAAAGTTGGATCTTTCTTCCATTCTGAAACATCCACAACAAAAATCGATTACCCAAAAAAAAATCTTAGCAGCTTATCTATAGTGAAAATTAATACAAGAGTGAAAAAAAAATTAAAACCTGATTATCCAAATTCGATTTTAATCGCTCCATCTCCATCGGAGCTCTTGCACTTCGCAAATCATCCCGGAGTTGTCTAAGCTCATCTTCCTCGAATGGATGTTCCGTGCAAGCAGATACCTCATAGTCTGGCTTCACCGTTGCAATCTCCATTCACGCAAATCAAAATTAAGTTTAGTATGAACTTCAAGTTTTAGGAATTTTGATTACATGAACAAAAGCAAAAGTATAGTTCTTAACCAATTGTTTGATAAAATAAAGTATTAAAATTGTTTGTATTAAAATTTCTATTCAAAGTCCTCCAATGAGTTTCTCTTATAATTTATTTCCAATAAAATATTGAAATATATATTTTCTTACTTTAATCAAACATACTTATTATGAAATTATAATTATATGAATTATATTACATTTATGAATTATTTTTATGTCTTTTATAGTTATTATTATATTAAAATTGAATATTAATATAATGTAAAAAAATTACAGACAAACGAGAACGATGAACAATGAACAAAGATGCGCCCAAATTTAGAGATCCTTCATATGATATGATCTCGTACCAAAAAAGTAAAAACAAAGCAATCAACAAGAGAAAAGCCATATATCAGTGAGGGGGATAATCTCCAGTATAAGCATAGGAAAGAGAGGAATCACGATGAGTGGCAAAGGAACCATGGTGAGCAGTTAGAGTTGATGATGATGTAAATGTATCTGAGGAGGTTAAGGTTTTATTGCCACCATTATTATTGCTGCCATCATCATCCTCTCTGTTATGCAATGAATCTCTTCTTTGCAAGTGGATGCTCTCATCATCCCACCTTCTCTCCGATACGCCATCTTCACACAACCATCATTATGTCCACCGTCAACCACCACCTTATGTTATCTATTAACGAAGAGAGATGAATTAGTACAACCGCCGGCTCCTCCGACAATCTTGACCACCTTTTGATATCCGAGAGCCCATCGTTTTTCATTCTTCAATATACAGTAAAAGAGAGATTTCTAGTATAGCGGAACTATTACAAAGGTTTTCCTAGACATCCATCTTATATTGAAATCGCACTTAGTCTTTTCCACAACAATTTCACTAAGGTTAAGGTCTATTTAAGTAAGGTCCAATCTTCCTGTATGATCATTGACTAATAAAAACCTTATTTTCGAAAGCCTCACGATCTTGAAGTATTTAACTCTCACATTCGAGTAAGAATATTATGAAAGTATTAAATAATCATAGGCAACAATAAATACATAAGAGCTATAGTAAAAACCAACATTTATTACTTCTTTAAAAATATACAAATGAATGCTCTCTCTCTTAATGTGTTCCTCCCTCTATCTTTGTTTAGAGCAAAACTCAAATAAGCTATTTATATGCACCTCTAATTTTATTAGAGCACTTTTTATCCTTATCAGATTACATTAAGTTCGATGACATCTCCATCCAAATAGGATTCTATCTGATAGGATTAGCTACATCACAACTAACAAGATAAGGGATTACATTCATATTTATGAAAAACTCTACCATCTTTAAATAATCCTCCCACCTGATCATTGTCATTAAAGTTGATGTATATTTACTATGACCTTTTCCGCTACATCGGTCAAGATCTTTCATTAATCTCTATCCATTAGTAATGGGTCATCCAAGCTCAAATTCTTTTATAAAACTTTGGTCTCGTCCAATGTTTACCTATGTCAAGTCTATTAATCATGGTTCATCTATTTCAAAACACATTAAATCCTTGGAGCTCTCTCAGGTATCTCTCATGCATATGATTAAGTTAATCTTTACCTCAAGGTTCATCTCAAGCTATCTTTTGGTCTTACACTCGAATCTTGCATCTCATTGATAATTTCTGCCAATATGCACTAAGACATGCTAACGCTTGACAATGCCCGTTTTCTTTGCTTATTGATTGAAATTTTTTAATGTCGATTATGAAATAATCGCAAGTTCACAGTTTAGCTATAACTAGTACCGACAAATTCCGATCGATCCCACAAAGACGATGAATATTAGTAGTTACCATTATCCTATTATCTACATTTTTTTATTTTTAATTTAAAAGAAAATAAAACTAAGTAAAATAAATGGGCAGCAAGATTTAATCAAAGGATTAAGGAAGCACTTAGTAAACTATCAATATTAGAAAATTAATATTTAGGTTTTGAATCCCCTAAAACCCTTAACATATTGATCTTTCATTATACAATTGTTTTATTGACTTATTGGACCGTGGCAATTCTTGTGGTATGCTAATAGTTGATCTTGAATTTAATAACAATTATCATAAGGTTTTCAACTGAATTACTCAAGTTAAAGTCTATAGGGATGCTCTACCGATTTGTGAATCCCTCTATTAGATTTAACACTAATTCGGAAGATTTATGTCATCTTATCTCTAGTTTTGCAATCAACTCCTTCCAATTAAGGTAGATCTATTCAAACAATGATTTCTCAATCTCTATGATATGAAATCAGATTATGATATAATATTTTGAATATATTAGAACATAAATTAAACATAAAATCGGATCATAATATATCAATCAAACCAATTACATTAATAAAAGAATCAAAACATATTAAAGAATCAATATAGGGTTCTGTTAAGGGTGAAATGCATCGTGCTTTAGGGTATAGTTTGATATGTGTTTATCTGTTTATTCGATTGTTTAGTAAGTGTTAGTTTGTGAATTATTTGTGTTTAAGTGTTTTTATGGGTTAGTATAAGCATTTGAGCTTAATTATTATGTCTTTGAGGTACTTTGATGTGTTTGTTAGTGTTTCAGGGTCAACAGCAAAGAAAGGAGAAGTTTCGGAGAGACTTAGATAGAAGCATAAGACTTGGGCCACAATTGTGGCTTACGTCAAGTTTTTGAGGGACTTTTCAGAACTTTCAACACCGGAAAAACCCTAGAGCTGCCCAGAACACATCAAGTATATAAAGAATGAGACAAAAGAGATGAGAAGCTTCTTGCATCAGCCACCATCACGAAAACCTAGAGAGAGTTCATCGAGAGATTGAGAAAGAGACGAAGGAAGAGAGATGTGGAGAAGAAGCCTACACAAAATACTTCCCGGGACAGGAGGTTTCCCGTTGTTTCTGCCTCCATCATCCATTCACATCTATTTTTCAGTGTATTTCTGTTTTTATCTATGTATAAGATTGGAATAGCTTTTGAGATACGATTTATGAATATTAAGGATTGTCTAAACTCACCTTCGGGTTATTTTTATCTTTGATTCAATAAAAATCTGATTGCTTATGTGAATTGGATTCATTGCGATTGATTTTTGTATTTTTATAAATCGGTAATAGATTTAGAGGGTGGTGAAACCGATGAAAAATAATTAAATTAGCCTAACAAGAGTTAGGTAATTTAATAAGAACGAGAAATCATTCAAATAGGTAATTGTGTGACGAGAGATCTCACATATGTTCCTGGTAATTTAGTGGAAAACCTCAGACTTAATTAGGGTTTGGATAAATTGTGAATTGAGAAATTGCAATTTTCCATAATTTGATTAGGGTTTATAATTTAGGGCTTTTGGTTATAACTAGAGAGAGAGTAATTAACTCTAGGATAGTCCAAGGCCAATAACCGACATTTCATAATTAATTAGGTTAGTGTTGAAGATAGGTAAAAACTTCCCCTTTCTCTCAATTAGTAGTTCCTTAGGTTTATTCTTAGTCTATGCATTGCAATTTGTTGATTTTTTAATATTACGTGATTTATTCTTGATTGAATTGATTGATTCAGTTGTGCCATTGTTTTAGCGTAGTTATAGTTGAATTTGTACAATTTGTTTCGACCTTAGAATTTAGGATTAGATTAACCATTTTTGTGGGATCGACATCTTAGATAATCGCAACGACCTGTATGCTTGCGGAATATCGAGGTTAAAGTATTAAAACTACACATATCGGAGAATGCGATCAAGTTTTTGGCATCGTTTATAGGGAGACGATTAGTTTAGTCTATAGTTTAAGGCGTTTAGTTTAGTTTTTAATTTTTATTTTCGTTCTTTCTTTTCTATTTCTGAAATCATGCTCTTGTATGAACATAAGAGTCACGAGAAGTTCAAGTCGCGCAGCTGAAAAATTAGATTTAGCCATTACTCAACTAGAACGAACCATTAGGAAAGCTTAGCATAACGAAGAAGAAGAAATTGCGAAGACAACAATGGTT
This sequence comes from Erythroxylum fimbriatum, assembly GCA_026770325.2. NCBI lineage: Eukaryota > Viridiplantae > Streptophyta > Magnoliopsida > Malpighiales > Erythroxylaceae > Erythroxylum > Erythroxylum fimbriatum. Next base: position 1,539,219 of record JANZLH020000141.1, read on the forward strand.
GAGGAATTTTAGCAGGATTTGGACCATGGAGCGAACCAAGGACGACAACAGAGGACCTTTATGGACTTTATAAGACTAAGGTTCAATGCAGCTAATCAAGGAGTAGCTAGACCACCAGTACAAGCTGCATCATTTGAAATTGAACCAACTGTTGGGCCCCGATTCGTCATAAGCATGTGTAAATTATTTTGAGGCATGTTTTAAAATTATTTTGAGGATTTTAGTTTGATTAATTGTAATTTGGTTGGAATACATTGAGGATTTTATTGCTTAAGTTATGATTATTAATATGAAGGGATTTAGTGACATGTGATTTATTACTTGTGATGCATTGTTAGTATTAAAAGGAATTATATGAATTGAAAATTTTATGAGTTGAATTGCAAGAGCAATTAGGAAGTTAAATATGATTATATATGTTGTTAAGGCTTAAGGTTTATAAGTGGGCTTTTAGCCCTCTTAATGGTCTTTTAAATGAAGAGTAAAGGAAGTGGGCTTAAGTGGACTTAATGGATTAAATGAGTTAGTGAACTTGTAGGAGAAGCCCACGAATTTAAGGAGGGAATTAGGTTAAGAAATAAAAACAAAACAAATCAAAATGGAAGAGAATAAGTGAAGTGTCGTGTGTGCATTAGTGATGGACGAAACTTCTAGTGTAGTTGGCTTAGGTGATGTGTCGTTTTTAGTTAGGTTTTTAAGTTAGAAAATAAGTCATTTTAGTCTAAAAAAGAAAGAAGCTCACGATATTTTCTAGACAAAGAAGAGGAGCTCTCGTTTATTTTTCAAAAGAGAAGACAAAGATGGAGACTTTCGGCCATGATAGGAGAAGAAGGAAGCTCACGTTTTTTTTCAAAGGAAGAAGAGAGGTTAGTTTATCTTGGTTTAGAAAAAGTGTTGTGAGAGGCTTTAGAGAGAAGCTCACGAAAATCAGATTTAAAGAAAAGAGAGAGAGAGAGCCGATTGGAGAAGAAGAAGAAAGAGGTTAGAGTTTTGTTAAATCTTGGTTTAGGAAGGTGATTGAGGAAGGTTTCTTGAAGAAGAAAGAAGAATAGTGATGAAGCAAATCAGAAAAGTTGCGGGTCTCCCTAAGGTAAGACAAAATTCGAAATTCATGATTTTCTAGTTAGGAGTTGTGTCTTTCTTGCTTAAAGATGATGATTTGAAGAGAGATTTATGAAAGAATAAGGAAGAGAAGAGTTATTGAAAGTGAAGAAAATCTGATTTCGTTGGGTTTCATTAGGTAAGGAAAATTTCATGGTTTTGTTGTTGGGATTTCATCTTTCTTGTGTTATATTGGTAGTTTGAAGAGTTAGTTTATGTAAGAACAAGAAAAGAAGAAGAGTTAGGGAAGTTTAGCCAAATCAGAATTTTTGTGAAGGGGTTCTAAGCTTAGAGATTTTCAAATCTTGATGGTTATTTAAATAAGTGTTGATGCTATTGGTTTAGTTAATGTATGGGTAAGATTAGGTGAGTTAAATTTGTAAGTTGTGATATTCCAAAAAAATTTCAGCATTGTTACTTGTTTTTAATTCATGGTTTATGTTAGAGTTTTGTTTTCCTTGCTTAATATTGGTGGTTTAAAGA
>JANZLH020000141.1:1553276-1571949 GCA_026770325.2 Erythroxylum fimbriatum
TAAACAATTATAAAACAATTCCATTAATTCCAGATAATAATTTCAACACATCGACAATAATTACGTCCAAATATGTGCAATTTAAATGACTTAACAATATGTGTACTTTATATGATTGAAATGATTATGATGATTGTTTTGAAAGTGAAATGTGATATTTCGTGAATATGCAAAGATGTGAATAAATTGTTACGTGAAATGATGTAATGCATGAATTGAGTGAACCATCGATGATGGTTACCTTATTGAGTTTGCAAAATTCATCAAAATTGCAACATTGACTTTTTAGGACTAAGAGACGATATTAGCTACTGAGGGACGCTACAAGCAATGTAAACTTGTACTTTTGGGAAAGAGAAGAAATGACTCAACGGTCGGTCAGCTGGGTTTAGACAGATTAGATAGATTTTTGTGTATTTCCTCTTTCATATAGCACCTTTTGTATTAGGCTATGATGATGTACATGTATGGATGTTTGAAACATACATTGTATAATGTTTGGTTTCATGAAATGAAATGGGGAAATTTTGTTTTAAAATATTGTGACTTTCTTGATGATGTCTTATAAGAGAATAAAGATAGATGATGTCATGCTAAGTGAATGTTGTGATTGAATGTAGCGCACCATTATCATAGGTTATGTACTGGAATGTCCGCAGGGCGTCTCGGTATGTACCCTAGGGTAAGGGGCGGTACAATAAATGTGTAAAATTGTCTTTGATTGAATTTAATGTGAATTATTATGTTATGTGCTGTAAGTGAGCCATCGATGATAGGTAGCTCACTGAGTTCGCAAAACTTACCAAAATTGCAACGTTGAATTTCATGTTCGAGAGAGGATACTAGTGATAGAGAAACTCTAGAAGAAGCATAGTTCATGTACTTTTGGATAGAAGAAATAGTTCAAAGGTCAGTCAACTAAGACTGAAGGATTTAGAAAAAAATTTTGTATAATTCCTCATGTATGTAGCATGTTCTGTATACAGAGATCTAATCTCTGATTAGTTTTTGATAATGTATATATATGCATGTTTTGTAAAGCTACAATATATATATTGTTTAAGAAATGAAATGAGGAATTTGGATTTTAGCCATAATAATTCTTATGTTTTAATTTATGGCGCCATGAGTAAGTGAAAGTGATGTAGTTGGTGCACTGCTTCCGTTGGGCATGTGCTCGAATGTCGGAAGGACGTAGGGGCACAAATGTCTGATGGGAGTAGGGTACTACAATATGGATATTCTATTCCAATGTCAATGATAGAGAAGATATGCGTCATGAAGAGAGTCTTCAATGATACATAGAGTAATGAGATCCTCAGGATAAGATCTAATATCACTTGGACTAGATGTAACGTAGTCAATCTAGGGGAAATTGAAACTTTGACCATACTCTGAACCAAGTGGAGTTTAGATGGTGAAAGGACGAATTACATGGCAACATTGCATATGGAAGGGTTTGTAATCAAACCACTGACTTTCCTGTCAATTGGAGATCATGACGTGTTGCTAGATACTGCTCTTGACTTACTTGAATTAAGTGTTAATTCAAGTGACCAATATAACTAGGAACCTAATGGGTAACACACATAGGAGATCCGAAGGATGAGTAAAATGGTCTGGAATGATGATTCAAGATATGAGAAACTGTTTCGGGATTGTATCGCGATGTGATCATGGTAGAAAACGTTGCATGGAATGGATTAGAAACAAGTGTTGTTGGCTGCCAATTTGGTCATTAGCTTCCCAAAATTTCCTTTAATGCATGTTATTCATGGTCATTAACTTTTCATAACTTCTATTAATGCATGCTATTTATGACCATTAACTTCCTATAACTTCTCATTAATGATGGAGGTTATAAGAGGCCAAAGAGGGCAAAAAATAATCATCATTTTTGTGCATCTTGTGTAAGACACAAGTGAAAGAAAGTTTCTTTCTTACACACACTTGTTTTTCTCCAACTCTCACAAGAGTTATTGTCTTTGCTAACACAAAGAAAAAATTCTAGCCATCTCCAAGTGAGGTTTCAACCTTTTATCTTTGTGTGGACTTTCATTAGAGACAGTCTACATTGATCGTTGTTGTTTATGACAACTCAACGCGGAAAAGATTAAAGAACGAAGAAGATCGTCAGAAAGGTATGTAAACATCTTACATTTCATGTTTTTGTTTTCTATATCTATATGTATGATTAGATCTGGTTAATGAGGTTCCGTTTTATTTTTCGCTGCGTATATTTGATATATATTATGCATGAGATACATAATCGGAGCCTTATAGCAGAGGCTGAGAGATAAATGATCTTTTACTTTTAGGGATTTTTCTTTAAGCGTCCTTTCTTGCTTACGGTCCCTCCTAATTTTTGGTGATATCTTATGTGCGACGATTTTGAAAATCGTCACTAAAGTTGGCAACGATTTTATAAAATCTTTGCAAAAAGTAAAGCAATCTATATGAAATAAAACTATAAATCAAAAATCGTCGCCAAATGATTAACTAAGGAGTCGTAGCTAAAGGTTTATCAAATTGTGACAATTTTAATAAAGCGTCACCTTTCCTTTTGGAGGCGATTTTCAACATCGTCATCAAATATTTATTTTTAGCGACGATTTACAAAATATTTTTAGTTAAAATATTTTCTTTTAGCTACAATTTCTAAAGCGTAACAAAAAAAAAGTAGCCAAAAGGCTACCTTGTTGTGGGGCTGTGGATTCAAAGCCAAATTTAGATAAGTGATTTAATTTGATTAGTAATTTATATATTTGAAAGATTCTATTGTTTATCTTTATATTAAGATAATTTTTCTTACAAAGGACTTTAGATATTATCACTGCAAGCAGCATCTGTTTCCATTGTAATGACAAAGCTACGAATCCAGAGGCCTCGCATTCAGCTTTGACGATAAGAACAAAATTAGGATAGATATATTGTCATGTCCAGAAGCCAAATTCAAATGGTAGGTTGAGCTACCAAGATTCTTATGCACTTGTTCTTTGGACTTATTCCATCGGAGACATGACCGCCCAGCAGCAACTCCTTGTGTTGTCCGTTTCCATAACTCCAAATTTGAAATTAGTACACTACGTGTCGCCTTACACGATATATAATTATACCAACTCGTATTGCCTTTCATTTGATGTGTGTATGGATGCGACCATGTCATCCCGTCCCATAGTACTTACAGAAATTCACTCTGTCCCAATTTTAACAACCAAGATCCTCTGTCTAGTTATTACGGTGTTTTATTGTGTCCAGTAAATCTCAGTTATTCATTTAAACGGACTCCACCTAAATAAACGTGGGACCTGTATAAACAAATGACTAAGATTCACTGGACACAATAAGACACCGTAAAATTAGACAGAAGAATTGGACTCCAATTTTAATAAAATTAATTATCACTCGGGAATTGCGTCAATAGTAGAAAAAGAAAAAGAAAGAGGTCAAATCTTGATGAATTAATCTCTCAGATGGTTTTCAATGAGAAAAAGGAACCAATTCGATCGTAATCTTTGATAATTTTAAATGTCTTCTGTTTGTGTTCGTACATTGCAGGAAGCCCATCCTTTTCTCAATCATCTTACAGCGGGTCATGAAGACAATTCTAATTTGACTTTTTTGAATCCTTTTGTTGTTAGTTAAAGCAGGGCCATTAAATAGAAACCAAATTTTTTTTATCTAGTTTTATTCTGTCTTATTGAACCTCAATCATTTATTTTGAGGATTCACGCAGACTTTATACGGATCCCATATAAATAAATTGCTGAGATTTATTAGACACAATAAAGTATCATAATATTAGACAGAGAATCTAAACTCGTTAAACAAGCACCATCTGTCGCTTAATACGCGCTTCCGTGACACTGATTGCTTCTGTTTTCTAGACCTAAAGAAGATAAGTCAATCTCTTGCATGATTGCTTCAATTCCATTAATAATATTAGCCTTTCCCCACATTTAGAAAATTAAATTCGTAGATTAGACTTAACTCTTTGTTTTTGTTGATAACTACAAAACTGTCAGTGTCAGACTCAGGGACCCTACCTTTAATTTGCTTCCATCAGAGAGAATTACTTGGATTATCTTTTATGAATTAAAATTATATAGCTCAGTTGACTGCACCTTAATTATTATTAGTCAAGATAGATATGAAATACCAATCAATTAGTCGGTGCATTAGGAACATCCAGGTTCTAAAAAGATGTATATATGCAATGATTAATAACTGGTATCCATGATAACATACAAAGTCCCAATTACCTCCATATTATTTGATTACTATACATGTATAAAACTTCTTGTTAGACCAAAACGATTAACATGTTAACTTTGAACAAAATATATACACATAGCAATCCATACAAGGGAAGTAATTCAACTATTCAAGAAAAGTTATTTAACTTCCTAGCCCTAGGGCTTTATTCACTATATATCATTGTCCCAGTTTAATTTCCTTCTTGATTGACACATGCCTATTTTGCTGACTACGTTGCAACAACATTTTACCAACAGAATTAAAGAACCATTGATCAACTACATGCTACTGTACCCTATTGTCGTCTTCAGAGTTTAATGAAAGAAAGTGCTTTTCCAAGATTCCTGTCTTTGATCCCAATATACTCTGCAACCGACACATCACGATATTGTGGAACGTGTTCGTCATCGGAACTGAAAACCAACGGAGTGAGGTTGAAATCCGTCGGCGGGCAATAAAAGTACGCCACAGACAACCGGTGTCGGGGCTCTTTCATGATCGCACGATGAACAACACTGGGAAAGCGAGCATTTGAGATTATATGCAAGAAATCGCCAATGTTCACTACTAGTGCTCCTCTTGTAGGACGGACTAGAACCCACCCAACGCCTTCTCTTAATGTCTGTAGACCGCAGGCGCTGCTCTGGTGGAGAATGGTAAAGAGAGAAGTGTCTGTGTGAGGTGCTAGACCCATGGCTTGATCTGGGTCTGGACAGAATGGATACGAGTTAAGCTGTAGAGCAGAGCTGGGGCTTTCAATATTGTACAAGACCCTTTTCACTTCTTCTGCTGATATGCCCATGTTTTTTATAATTAGACCTATTAGTCTGGTTGCTAGCTCCTTCATTTTCTTCTGATAATCTTCCATTACGCCGCTGTCACGTATTTAAATAGGGAAAACTATTCAGTCAGATATTGGCAGAGAAGACAGGTTACGGTTTCTGTGCCTATATAATTAATGATCAAAACCTTGAAGCTAAGTTTCATGATCCGTTCATAGAAAAAATGAAAATAGATGTATGGTTTCCCTTTCCATTCCATCAGCACTTGAAATTTAGAGAAACATGTTAATTTCCAATTAGCTTTACCCTTCAATTTTTCTTAAATTAGAACAAAAGGCTTAGCGATTCTGAATTTCTTCTATTATTATTTTATACCATCTGGAGATAGTTTCTTACATGTGAAACAAAAAAGAAAATGTTCCACCAGTACCCTCACCAAGTGCTTACTGGATAGAGTATTGTAGGTGGAAACAAGACCATTGTCTGTTAGGGCATGTGAACCCACTTGAGATGTCTTAAGTTTCAATTTTGCATCTGGAACCATGACCAATGAATCTACGCTTCTAAGTAAGCGTACGTTTGATGAACTCAAAACCTATCAATTGTTGTACTGAATGCCAACCCTAACATGATGTACTTTGCTGACATGCCACTACGTGCATGGAAGTGCATGAACTTACCAAAATCTTCGATAATCTTGAGGCCAAAGTTCTCTAACGTGATCAATAGGAGAACCGATGATAGTAAAACCTTCATGCCACATACACGTGTTGAAGAATTGAGATAAGCGAGCTATGCCATAGCCGGTGGCTCCTCCACTAGATCTTAAGGCCTTCAGTTTTTGCCTAGCCGGAAGAGAGAAGAGTCTTCTTGCCTGAGACTCAACTTCATCCAGTAGATTCAATGGAACCCCGTGGTCTGTGACCTGGAACACACCCCATGTCTCGCATGCATGCGTTATTAACTTCTGGGCTTCAGGGTCTGTCAAGTTGATGGATGGTATCATCAATAACCCGTCATCCGATGATTCAAAAATGTCGTCCAATTTAGGCCAAATGTGGGAGTCCGGCAGCATCTGGACAGAGTCAAAGTCGAGGGGGATTATATGGCGGAGGTTGAGTGGATGGTCTCCATAGACTTGGGAGAGTGTACTCATCGTAGGAGAAGTGATGGTTAAAGACAAAAACTACAAGCAATAATTAGAGTTATTGCATTTCTCTGTTCCTGGGTTATAGAGAGGTATATATAAAATGGAATAAGATTAGAGATATATCAAGGGATTAGGTTGAATGATACGAAATGAGGTTGAGGTGGCTGTTGGACAAATGCATGTCTGCTTGTGGATTTGGAGATGGTTGGATAAGACAAATGAAGGAGCACAAAGTAATGCAGAATGATGAAGACATATTTTTGTTTACTAGTGGACATACCTATTTTCGCAATTGGGAAATTAAATTTGGAAACCGACAAAGCTTTGAACGGACCATTTGCGGCATAGAACTTACATGCAACCAAGGTTCACCATTGAACTATTTAAAGCCTAAGCTTGACCTAGGTTAGGTGGTAATTAGGGACCAAAACAACTTATTATGATCTAACTTACACTAAATGTAGTTCAAGTTCACCAAATGAACCATTTAAAGCTAGACCTAGATGGTAATTATTAGACCCCTAAGTTCAGACTGCGGGATCGTCCGAGTGTTGGCGAGCCTTGACCAATGCTTGACACGTAACTCGGGCGTCTTGAAGAGGAACAAGATGAAGTCTTGCGAGTTGGCGAGAAAAACCCAAGGAACTTTCAAAGTTGGCAAGGTATGCGGGAAGTATCGACGAAGATCTCGAGAGTAGGCGAGATTCGATAAGTGTGGGCACGCGTAGGCGCGCATTAGTGGAAATCTTCGACGAGACATAAGAATCGGATGTGAGGTTGCGTAGAGTTGGCAAACTAAGTCATACAAGACCTGAGGGTACGCGAGAAGACGCAAAGGCATGTAAGACCTCACAAAGATGTGCGAAGGCATACGACCGCGACGAGGTGCTTAAGCATTTGACTTCAGCGAGGCAGGTCGAAGGTATGTGAACAGTGCGAAGTTTTATGCTAACTCAGTTTGTGACTTGTACTTAGTCAAGGAGCAACGAGATTGCACATGAGAGAGCTTGATCATGGAAGATGGACTTATCCATGAATGTGCATTGATGGACCTATGTGTGGATAGGCTATAGTGAAAACACTAAGGCAAACGTAGGCGAGTGGGATCGAACTTGGTACGAAAATTAAAACACATAAAAATAAGTTAAAACACGGATAAATAAATACATAAACAATTAAGTAAGAAAAATAAATAGAAAATTAACTAACAACCTAATTAATATTGAAATTAAATTAAGAATATTGTAATTAACATATTAAGCTAACCTATTTGATTAATTACAAATTTAACCCTAAAATTTAAATTAAAACCCCTAACTTCGCAAGTACGCAAAATTGACGAAATTGAACACTAAATTCACGTAATTAAATATAAACCCAATCTTTAATTAACATAAAAAAACAACCTATTAACATTAATTTCAAAAAAATCACAAATTAACAATTAGTGAGTCGTAATGACATAATTCGAGTTAAATTTTCACCCAATTCACATGCAATTAATTAAATTGAATCAGTAAAACAACTAGGTAAAGTTATTATTCAACTATTAAACCACAATTAAGCATAAAATCACACAAATTATTCAAAAATTCTGAAATCACAAAATTAGCATTTTTGACTGAAAAATCCGCAAATAATGCAAAACACCCAATAAATCATGTATAAACAAGTTAAAGCAACAAGAAAACTTACTTAGGTGTCGCTAATTTGATTGAAAAATGCACAAATTAAATCAGGAAAAGTTGGAGGCAATGGTGAGGGTGAGAGTGAGAGAAGAGAGAAGTGAAAAAATAAAGGAATTAGGGCATTTTAAACTGCAATCGCGAGCTTACACAGTTTGACACATAATTGTGTATCAAACCGTTTAAGTAACATAATTTTAGCTTTTTTCAGAGACATTCACATTTTGGTACATGGGCACACTTGTATGTTTAGAGAACATCCAACTTTATGTAAATGTGTGAAACTTCAACAATATATGAATAAACTCAAGAATTTTGCACAATAGAGTTATAAACCTTTAATATGAATACCCCAACATCGTAATCATGCACATGCACAATCTTATGAATATGCCTAATGTTCAAATCCTAAAGCACATCAAAACTTAAATAAATCCTAGTCTAACATGGAAATAAGAATAAAATAAATTAAAAATTAAAATAAACCTAAACTAGTTTATGAGTTTGTTTCTCACGTAGCGTTTGTTTAACGTCGTTAGCTTAACGTAACTTGCAATTTGATCCTTATCCTAAGTCTATGATAAGTGGTTTGTTTCCACTCGTTTCTTCACAAGGGGATTTTGTAGCTTATAAGTAAGCCACCTATTGTAAGATTCTAACAAGAACATAATTTATCAAATTAATAAATCCAATTGCATGCATTAATGCCCTTTTTAATAACAATCTGTTAATGAAAGAGGGAATAACAAAACTCCTTGAATCATTGGTTAAATCAAATGGTTTGTCTTCGAGGAAGTGCGAACCCTCCGTACTTAAAGGTCACTACTAATGCTTCGCCAATAATTTCCATATTTGGTTCCTCCACCAATTCTTCCTCAACCACCTTTGTCCACTCTTCTTCTTCTTTTTGGACAGAGGTTTCTGGCTCATCTTCTTCAATTGTTTTCTAACACTTCTTAATTTCTTTTTTTAAATGGAGGTTTCTTCGTCTTCTTCTTTAGGAAGCTCTTCTTGGAATGTCCCTCCATTCATAAGGCCAACTTTTTTCTTTTCTTCCCTCTCAAATTCTCATCAGTTAGCTTTCATTTCAACTTGGAGTTTTATTTTTCTATAATACTCTCTTTCTCTTCCTTTTCCTCTTCCTCTTCCTCTTCCTCTTCATCTTCTTCTACTGGGAGCTCTTTTTTGCTGTTAAGGATGATTTCCATTTCAAATTCGGTAGGGTTTGCTTCAGTAATGTTGGACAAACTCCCTTGCATCTCATCAGATATTATCTCCACCAACTATTCTAACCAATTCACCAAATTTTGTATACAGGCCTCTTTTTTCTTATGCTTCATAATTGATTTTTAAATGAAATCAGTCATCATATCTTCCAGAGTTGGCTCGTTAACTGGAGGTGTTTGATGCTATAAATATTTAGCTGGAACGTAATCATTCCATCCATAGGCATAAGAGTTGTTCCACTATGAATTATAGCTATTTTGTATAGTGCACCTTGAGATTGATTGTATATGTTCGGTTGATCCCACATATAGGTCGATGCTTGAGAATCATGATTGTAGTAAGTACTTCCACAAATGTCGTAACACGGTATAGATATCGATTGAGCCTATGAAATCATGTAAGGAAACATCTCTCTGCCATATGGTAATGTTATAGATTGCGAAAACATATTCTGACTCCCAAAAATGTATTGTCTGCTTCATCCTTCCATTGTGAGTTGTGGCTATGACAATGAATCTTAAATCCTATAATAAACCACAAACTCAAGATCAAGTAAATAACTTCAAAAGATAATTAAATGAACAAGCCAAAGAAAGAATAAAATAAAATAAAATACAAAAAATATTGACTAGAATAATAGCATTCAAGTATTCTTAATATCAGTCTCTAGCAATTGCCCCAAAAAGTTGATTGACTATTTTTAAAAATGTCAATATTGAAACAAATGCAAGTGCACAGTGTACTTGTAGCTAGTATCGGCTAGTATGAGTCAATCTCACGAGGGCCATGAGTCTAGTCTAAGGAATTGATTTTGATTTTTAATCTAAAAGAAAGTAAATAAATGGGCAGCAAGATTGAGTCAAAGAATTAAGGAAGCACTTAGTAAACTATTAATATCAGAAAATTAGTATCAAGGTTTCAAATCCCCCTAAAACATTTCACATATTAATCTTTTATTAAGTAATTGTTTTATTGATTTATTGGACTGTGGAGATTCCTATGATATGCTAATAGCTGACCTTGAGTCTAATAACAACTAATCCTAAAGTTTTCAGCTAAGTTACTCAGAAAGTTTATAGGATTGCTTTCCCAATTTGTGAATTCCTCTATTAGGTTTGACCCTAATCGGGAAGATTTATATCATTCTATCTCTAGAGTTGCGATCAACTTCTTCCAATTACGATAGATCTATTCAAACAAGGATTTCTCGATCTTTATGTTGTGAAATCATATTGCAATATAATATTCCTTGTTTATTAGAACATAAGTAAAACATGTATTCGAATCACAATCTATCAATCAAACCAATTGCATTAATAAAAGAATCAAAATATGTTAAAGTATTAACATGTGGTTCATCTAACCTAGACACTAAAGGAATTTAGTTACATAAGATTAGAAACGAAATCAAACAATAATAGAAAGAAAGAGGAATAGAAAATAATAGGTTCATAATTCTAAATCTCCCTGATTATCTCCTATCGAATGTTATTACAAGTAGAGGTTTAATCTTGTATTCTCTTGAATATTTTGATGAATTCTTTGTGTTTTCTACTTCTCTAGATCAAAATCACCCTTTGAGGCACCTATGAGAGTTTCAAAACGGCTCTGTACGTATCCTCTCCTCATTTGCCTATGAATTCGTCCTTTTATAGTAAATTTTAGTATTTTGGGGAGATGCATGACCGTGCATGAAACCGTACATAAATCAAAATACCCAGATTTCACAAATCTGCACGACCTGAGATAAGTGCATGAGCTGTTACATGTTCGTGCACCCCTTTTGTACTTCGACTCTTTGTTTTATGCTGTGTTTTTATCCAAAGTTTTTTCCTTTAAATCCATAAAGGCAATTATACTCTTTAAATATACTTGGAGAAAATTAAGTACCGAATATATAATAAAAGTATAAAATATGAAAAAAAAAATTCATCAAATATGGAGTATAAATAATAATTAATTATGCATCTAGCACAAACTTATTTTTTAAATTTAAAGGTCACATGATAGATTATGGATTCAATCTTTATGGCCAAAGCCTAATAAATGGCCCAATAAGTCAAGTATTCTTGAACATTACGTACGATTTAAGTGTCATATTCTTGTACACTTACTATATTTAATTTTTTGTTTGAAAAACTCAATGTATAACAAATTTTTCTCCAACTTATTTTAATTGTTTGGCTTGTGTTACAATTATTTTTATTAAATATATTAAGAACTTAAACTATAATTAGTCATTTCAATGATATTTTGACACGACTGAACTACTTTAAAAATGAAAAATATTTAAAAAATTCAAAAGTCTTTCCTGCTTTCGGAAGTTTATGGTATTAAAATAAAAATCTTCTACTTGAATGCGGTCTCCACTTTTTTTTATCACATAATTAACACCATACAACATTTATATCATCATCATCATCATCAACACTTAATTAAAGTTTCGCTAAGATGCAGGGTCAAAATGTCTGATAATATACATCTTTACTCCTACATAATAAAGAGGTGATTTCCGATAGACATACATGCATGCATGCATTTCAATTTGAATAAGCTATCGTTTCTCTTATAAAATCAACTAAACTAGCACTTGTGGGGGTGTACATTAATAACATCTTCCTCCACAGTTCCAAGTTTTCTGGTAACCCTTTATACTTCTTGATGAGCCAGAAAAAATTATCGAGTAGGGAGCGCCTAATACTTAAAGTCCATAACATGATTAAATTGTATTCCTACCATGCCAGGAAAAGTTTCCAAGTCCAATGTTCCTTCATATTTAGCCTCCAAAAACAAGATAACCCCTGACTACCCCCGCTTTCCGTTTTCTCAAAGATGAAAGAAATTAAGCAAGCAAAAAGTCAAGAGGACAGCAAGGGCATTACAAATTCCTGAAAGAGAGAGCTCATTCTTCCTTTGATGAGTGCTCTTTTATCCAACATACATCATCACGCACCTCTCTTATCTTCATTGCGGGGTTCTCCTGCCTGAACCGCGTTTCTTGTCTCTATAGCAATTTGGATGTTGCCATGATGACCCCCTACAAACAACGTGCCAACTTAACATAACTTGAACAGTTTCCAGCTCAAAATGCAAAATGCAAAACGTGGAAAGATGATTTTCACCAGTGGGCATAGAAGATCGATCAGTTGAACCAAACCGCTGAATATTCTGGCCAGTCGCAGATGGTATCCCACAAAATTCATGTTGAAATGCCGTATTGGCTGCTCTTTCTGCTTCACATCCACTCCTGATTGTCTGACTTTCATTATTGTTTAGCCTGGCTGCAAGTTTCGGTGAGTAGGTTGTTGACCATGATCCTCCATTTGATCCAGCTAAGGCCATTATAACATGTGCCTGAAATAGATTAGGGGTCATAGATTAGCAACATAACTGGTACGCATGTTTAATAAAATTCAGCCAACACCTTTTCAACAGATAAAAAACCTATATTAAAAAAAAAAAAGGCAACCTGGGGGTGTTTCTAAAATAGAGAAATTTCTAAAAAGTTTTGGCAGCCAAACTTTAAATTTACCTCCACAAAGCAAGAAAATAGAGGAGAAACAGAATAACTAAAAGCTATACCAATCGAGGACTAGCAACTGAAGTGACTAACAATATTTAGGCCTTATTTCAATGACTTTCAAGTTCTCTGTCTCTAAGGCACAAAATTCATTTTCTGCAGAAAGCCCTGCTTAAGGGTAGTGTCTATTATGTCCATCTTCTGGTAAGAAACAAATCATCAAAATTAACATTGTCAGTTTACGTGCTGCCTTCTTGAGATATTAAAGCATGAATTAGTTCTAACACAGCCCACTTTTTACATTAAAATACCTAAAAGAACTGTCTTTTTTTAATTTCTTAGGCCGCTACTCTCTTCATTTGCACCTGTCATGTCTAACACTTATTTCATAATCAACTCAACGTAGTGGATGTGAATGTTTTTCTCATGTTTACAGTATCTTCAGTGGAAGGCAAAGAACAAGATGCTGAAATTTTCAGTTATGGCTGACATTGGCAATGAAATAAAGAAAGCAGTTCAGTATGAAGATCTTGAAAAATGGTAAGGTTAAAAGTAATGAAGTGTTCTCCCCTTGGTTAGAGGAAGGTGGAGAACAATATGCTGGACTGTTCACTTATGACTGACATTGGCAATGAACAAAAGTAAACAGTATAGCACAAAGATGTTCTTGGAAAATGGTAAGGTTAAATAATAAAGTGTTCTCTCCCTTAGTTAGCGGTTGGGAACTTGAGGTACAGTTAGAAGACAAACAAAGATGAATAAGAAAAAAGGTCAAGGTATGTGCTTATGGAGAATATTAATAGAAGATGTTATTGAGGAAAAAGGATGCATTAAAGACAATGAAAGATATCGCTTGCAAAAGAAACCAAGAAATCTGTGAAACTAACAATGTAAAGCTCTTTGATCAAAAAAACACCACAGAAAGCCACAAAAAAACTGAAAAGACAAGTGTTGATCTACGAGTTTTCTGTAATGTTGCTTCAACCAATAGCTTGAAGGTATTCCAACCAGGATAAAACAGGACACCTAAAGCGCTCAACAATTAAAGGCTGTTCTGTCAACTATTGCAAAAAGTAAAAAGCGCAGAGGTACTTGAGTGTTCCATGATTAACAGGTAATAAATACCATAAAAGGTAAATTCAAAATGGAAATAATGTAACTAAACCAGAATATTATTGCTATGTTAACATGCAGAGCACCATATCTTAGAAACAGGAGCACCATATCTTAGAAGCAGTTTTAGCAAAACACTCTTGTAGTTTACATGATTGACAAAAAGCAACACCTGAATACAAGCACCTTTTTATTTCATACACCATAACGGGTTTCCTCACATTGACCATCAATAATGTTCAAAGAGCATCTGCATTCCAATAGTGACCCCATTGGTATCAATGGATGCTTAAATCAAATTCAGGAAAGCCTAAAGAAGCTCTTCCTTGCTATTTTCTGCTAGTGGCAGACCTAGCAAGTGGATCCTTTTTCTCAAGAAGAGAGAAGCTGTGGTGGTCTCACCCCTCCCCACCACCACAATCATTAATAAGAACTCCAAGACATCATGACCAGTATAATAGACCATGAAATATAGGAAGATGAACCATAGTGAGAAACATACTTGCCCCATTAGCATGCATAAAATGGAGCAACCATCACCCTTCAACATCTCTCATAACATGTTCAGCGCTGTTGAAAGCTAGATCCACATTGAGAGGTGTGATGCGTAGCCAAAAAAAATATGCCACTAGCTAAATAACTAAACAAATTACCAACTAACAAACCAAACCTCACCAATATCTAAGATTGCTCGAGGTTGGATAATCTATCGATTGTTCATTAATTGTGGTGGATATAACTTGCTTAAAAAGAAAGAATTGTCGTTCTTCAAAGACATTTCGTTTTCCCATTGTGAAAAGTCTGTTTCCTCAGAAAACAAAGAAAGATTTCATGGAAATCACTGGTTAAGTTTACCAACCAAGAAAGACATGGGAATTTTAGGAATAACATTGTTTTTCTTTTCTTATGATATTTCAAATTTAGTTGAGGGCGATACATTTCTCCCTAATAAAAGATAGGATGCAGCAATAGTCAGAACAAGAACTGGGAAAAGCATTTTTCGGGACTTATGGCAAAAACAAAACAGAAAGGAAGGCAAGAAGAGAGAAAGGCAAGACATAGAAAGAGTTAACTTTTGACTCTCTGCATTCTCAGATCCTTGTCCCTTGTCAACCTCAGATTCTTTCAGCTTCTATGGTTTAGCCTTACTGGACCTAGACAACAGCCAATTTTGCCTCTTTCTCTACATAATCCCTCTTGCTATGTGGATACAAAAGTGCCAGCAAGCAGAGTAACTAATGAGCAAAGACTCTGTCATATGAGCTATCAGGTATCTAAAGTTAGGGTGGATGATGCAACACAAGCACAATTCTGCCATATCAGAAGCACTGAAGACAACATACACAGCTATGCAGCAAGCAGCTATTACTGCTAACAATGATACATTGGCAATAACAAGATCACACAATAGGTCCCTATTTCTAAAATTGCTGCATTTCTATACTCAAAAATGGACAAGAACTTAAATTGGACAACTCAAGAGAATCTGAAACAAAAGAAACGAAAGAAAGGACCAATGTACAGATACATATGTTTGATTGCTATTTGCGATTCTTTACAAATAAACATCATGTAAATTTTCAGGAAGAATAATAAAAGCACCGCTGAAAGACAATTAATACCAGTGGACCTTTTTTTTCTAAAATAACACAATATTAAAGGTTACAATTCATATTAAATGGGCTATCCAATACTATATCAGTCATTTTTTCCCCCCTTTGAGCATGTAATATGCACTTTCCAAAACCATGTAGAGGAGATGAATAGTGATGCCTAAACAGAAGCCAGACCTTATTTGGATGTACATCATCAAAAACATGAGCTTGACCGCCATAAAAAATGGTCATCTGACGGGTAGCAGATGCTAACCCTGGTCTACTGAAACAAAGAGCAAATGATGTGTCATGGATTTAGAAAGAAAAGCCTTTGGATTTGAAAAGCATTGAAACAAATGACTCCTGATATGAAATTCAAACGAATGACCCATGATATGAAATTCACCTCGATGGGGTTGAAGATTCTGGATCTGGAATAAAAGTTCCAGACTTGGGATTGCTAACACTTGGCAATACCGCACACGAATTCTTATCAGAGGTACCACCACCAGCATTAATTGAAGTCAAAGTTCCCGAGACTTTAATTCCAGTTCTAGATCCTTCATCAGCAGCTAATTGTGAGATGATTGATGAACCGGCATTAGTATCCCTGAATCTATTTGCAGGGCCTTGGTGTGTGAAAGGAACAAATTGTCCCCCTCGAGAAGGATACTGTAGTGCAGAACATGTGGGAATGGGCCTTTCCAATTTGGTGCTAGCAGATGGTTGCAATATGAGAGATGTAGAGGTTGGCCTCATTGGCTGTACACCATGGAAAAGCTCATCATCATTGGAACTCCTAGGCCGGTCTACTCCTCCACCTTTTAGAATCTGATGTAAACATGATTCCATAAATGTGATCAGAACAATCCACTAAGAGTTATTATGGTTTTCCATATAGAGGAATTGTATGCTGCATCATGCTAAAGCTTACTTTCATTGCATGCAGGTTCTCCAGGGAGTCACGACCCTTCTGCAATATCCCGTGTCTGGTGGAGCCCATAAAGGTGGAATCGGAATTACTCTGCTTACTTCCAGCCCCTCTGTTGTTTATATCAGGACCTGAAATTTCACTTCTTGGAGTATAGAATGGAATTCCCTCAAGATGATTTCCAACTGGTCTTTCTGATGAAGTAAAAAACACGTCAAATTTAATACCAAATGCCAAAAGTCCCAATTGAAGAAAATATGTTCAGTTTGACTGCGTAGTTTCTCAGCAACAATTAAAAGTAATCGCTTCAAGATTTTTAAAAAAATTCCGAGGGAAGAACACCACATCAATATATCTGTCAATTTAATGCAGTAATAAAGATAACCACCACAAACAAATGGCAAGCCATTACAAATTGAGCTCACACTTTCAAAACATAAAATAAGAAAATAAGACAAGGGAGAAAGAATAAAAGACTGAAAACCTACAAAAGCTACTAACCTCATTATTGACCCCACCAAAACTTATCCATAACCAAGGGCACCAAACCCACTACCAGAAGCATAGTTACCAAGAAACAAAATCAAATTGGCAACTTAAGAATGAGGAGGGAAAACTTGCAAAACATATTGTCAAATGACCTGTCGAGTGTTTTCAGTATTTAAAGGAATCATAACAACGTGCAGAATTCTCAAAAGCAACAAAAGGACAAGATCAATCAAAACTACAGACAACAAGAGCTCAAGATAAGAGCTTCAGCATCCAACAGAGCCGTAAATAAAAAGAAGTCACAAAAGACTGTAAAAGAACGGGTCAGAAAGTACCCAAAAAAAAACAGAAAGCAAAGACTGACCCGAGGCCAGATCAGAGGTGGCGGAGAGAGGGCCACGACCACCGGCAGAAGAGACGCCGATGGAGGCGGACGGCGTAGCATCGGCGCTTTTGGGAGGCAGCAGGAGAGGGGAATCGTTGCAAGCCCTCATGCCCAAGAAGTCATGGAAAGGAGCAGACTTTATTACTTGTTCTTGTAGTTGGGTTGTTGCGAAGTTAACATCATTACTGCTGTTTTTGTTTTGGTGTGCCATTATCAGTATGGCCATTTCTTCATCACCACAACATTGGTCTTCATAGCTTCTCTTCTCACACGATTTTGCGGGACAGCGAAAAGAGTAAAGAGAGAGACCAAAAACGGTTCTTGTCTATCTCACTCGTTAAACAACGCCACTGTAGTGTACCCGCGTCTGAAATGCTTTTATGTCAAAGTGCGCTTTTTAGTTTGTTTTGCTTCTTAATACTGTTACTTAAAACTATGACGAGTAATGAAATTGGGATCAGATCAGATTTAATAAAATTACTAATTCAAATTCTTTCAATATTAGTTATTATTAACAAATAATTATTTATTATTATTAACTCTTTCAAGACCTTTATAAAACAAAGCTCATCTAAGTATCTCACTAAATCATTATTTTAGACTTTCTCCTTCACCCTATGTTCATGAGTCTTTTTCAGTTATAATTATGTTTTACCGTTACTTCTCAGCCTACAATTTTCACCCGAAAGATGGCGTCATAATTATTTAGAATTCAAATTTTTTTGTCTAATATTACTCTGTCTTATTTTATCACATAAAATTTTAGTCATTTATTTTGCGGGATCTGCGCAGGACCTATATAGGACCCACATATATAAATAATTGAGATTTATTGAACACAATAAGACACCATAATATTAGACAAATAATGTAAACTCAATTATGTAAGCTATATAGAGTATAGACGTCGGTCTGATAATGATTTCCTTCCATGCGGTGAAGCTCTTTACTTTGGCCATTTCATTATTACCATCATAGCCCACGTCACCGTCAAGAGACCCTCGCCACTGTAACTTGATTCTTTTCAGGTGTTTAACCACTTTCTCATAGCACCTATATTATTACCATCATAGCCCACGTCACCGTCAAGAGACCCTCGCTTTCAGGTGTTTAAGCACTTTCTTGTAGCACGGTTGGCACCTATCCTTCCATAAACGTTAGATAATTATGTAACCTAAGATGTACGGACACGGTAAAATGAAGTTGTGTTTGTGTATTGAATACGTGTCTGTATCAGACGCACACGTATCCGTGTCAGACACGTATCTGACATGAACACCTACAAAAAGTGCATATATATACTTTATATTTTTTAAGAGGGGCTTATAAAGTACAAAATATATATAAACTATCAAAATATTGGAAATTTTGAAACACATCAATCAATATTTATCATATTATGAATTCTGAATTTTTTTCTTAATTCTAAATTTTATAAATATATATACATATATATATTTATATATGCCGTGTCCGTATTCACCAAATTTTAAATGTTAGTGTGTCTTCGTATCTATATCCGTATCCGTATCGTGTCGC
>JANZLH020000141.1:1579351-1597930 GCA_026770325.2 Erythroxylum fimbriatum
AAATTAGGAGTCAACAAGTGCATTAAAAGTTATGAAAATGCAGCCAATTAATATGATAAACTTGGGTTCAATCAAAGAGCTAAACAATGTTCGTTTATTTTGAGATGAGAAAGGATGAAAGCCCTTAAAGTTGACATAGATGAGGAGCTCCATTTGTTCTTAAGAAACCATAGTCCTTTGTTAAAGTAATTCTCCTTTATTTTGGTTTCCAACAAGCTAATCAAATAAGGCTTTATATCAAGTAAATAATCATAGATTGCCAAATACTTTTTTGGGTAATTTGTGCCCCTCACATTCTAGGAAATGACTATTAAATGGTGGGGGTATAAAAGCCCTTCCTTTTAGGTTTTCTGCCAAGCTTTTCTTTGTGATTGATTTGAATTATTTCCCTTTCTTTATTGTGCTTGAATCTTGAGTTAAAGGGGAATTGACCAAATTAGTGGACTCAAGGGTATACTTAGAAGATATCTCTTTTAAGAGAGCCATAACATTATGTACAACTTCATCAAGTTTAAGAGGAGTTATGGCCTTAATGTTAACTTCAATAGTAAAGTCAATGATGATCCTACCAGGAGCTTTATTTATAGTTAAGTTAGAGGCTATAAGGAAAACACTCCCTTTATTCTCTCAAAAGTTAGCTATGGTAGGGGCATTTAGTCTGCGTAAAGGATTCTTAACAGATGCATTTATCTCAGTTTGATCCACTTTAGCTACTAAACAACTTTAGAAGCACTCCAAAGATTCAATTGAATAATTCCTTAAAGAATTAGAAATATCAATTAAGCATAATATAACAAAACACAAACGGTTGCATTTAATTTAGTTGTTTATTCTCCCTAAGATCTAAGAACTCTATTGCATAAATTCTACTATTTCTTACTATTAGTGTATAAAGAGCTAACACAAGCACTTAATGGAGTTAGGAGATTGAGGCAAAGGGACTTTCTTTCTCTCTACCTCTTCACCTTAGGTATTAAGGTTCTTATAACGATTATTTCATATCATCTTAAGTTTCGTTCACTTTCCTTTTTAGTAGTTCTTTTAGTATTATTATGTTCTACATCAATTTAAGTTGATACTATTGACTCTCCTTCAACTAGATGTCATAACTAAACACCTTCAGTCATCAACAAGTTTCATCTTAATTTTTATTAAGATAATTATTATTATGGCAAGGGTCCTACTAATATTTTAACCTTTTAATTGAATATAAGCCTAAGTGTATAATAACCTTTCTTTTAGTAATAACAATTAATTGCTTTTCAATAATTATCAGAGATTAAGTGTTGTGCAACTTTAATTGATCATTCTGACAGCCTCATGACTAATTTAATGACCCTTTTTTTGTGTGTATCTTATATACTTGATTGAATGACTAGTTTAGTTAACTCTTTAATAACTTATAAAACTTCAATTTTTGTCTTTCAATTAATTTCACCACTCTATACCTTTTTCATAAAATGAAGGATATCATAACACGTATATCCAATGTTTTAAGATTTTTAGAAGGTTTTTATATTTTCCATTAATTTTTATGTTAATTTTTTATGCCTTTCTACTATCAATTATCATCACGTTTCATATTAAAACCTTATTAATTTAACAATTTAGTCATATGGAAGCTTTTTATTATTGTGGCTAATAATCAATTAAGAGTCAAAAAATACGATTTGCCTCCTAACATTTCATAAAAAGTTTTTCTTTGTTGTTATTTATAGTATCCTATTACATTTTAATATTTTCAAAATAATACTGATAACAACAAAATTTTAAAAAAAGTTAAGTTTTTGGAAATTTTTAGTATATAAATCATTAATTCAACTTGTGTGATATCACAACTAAGTAATGTAGATCAATAAGATGTTGATATAATCTTTAAAATGAGTTCTTGTAACATTACCCAAATGTGTGATTTTCACTTTTATCTTTTTCAAAATGTTTTAAATAAACCTTATTTCTAATATCATTTTTGTCCCTTTGTATCTAAATAAGGGATAAAAGTGATAATAGAGATAATTACAGGGACTTATTTAGAACTTTTATAAAATATTAACGTATATATCACAATTTTAAGCCCAATTAACATAAAAAGTGGGCCACATTTAAAAAAAAAATCTTTGCATTACAAAATTGGGATATCCCCAAAATTAGCATTTACATTTTTTTGGCCACTTTCTGATGCTATGATTTTGACACGCTGTTCTTACTTATGAAATTTACTTCCACGAGTACAGTTCTTTGTTTACCATTTTCTTTCAAATGCATGCGTCAATTCTCCTTTCTGTCTATCACAATTCCCTCCTTCTGTGTCGAGCAACTTTACTTATTTCCAGTCAATTTTCGACTCTGGATCCTCTCATTTTCACCTTTTTCAACCGTTTCAATTCTTATCAAGCGAGCCGAACCCTTGTTTGTGATCTCCAAGTAATTGTGTGAACTTTTAGGGCTACTGATTTTTAACTTTCGTTTTTTGTTTTTCACGTCTCAGATATTATGAGTTTTAATTTTCTAATAAGTTCGCTTTTTCTTTTGTTCTGCATCATATGCTGTTAAGGGTTGATAGATTGTTGTTCTGTATCTCTAAAAGAAGGAGCATGAAGGGACATGATCCAAAGGTAATTTTGTGTGGCAATTGTTAATTGGGTATTGCATGCAGGAGTTAAATGGTCTCTTTTACTTAAATTCTGGTCCTCTTCTCATTGTCTAGTTATATATTGGACAGAAAAGTGAGTCCACTTGTTTATTTATTTGCTACTGTCTGTTTTAAGATGCTTTCATTGATGAGAGCTGACATGATCAAAAGTAGAAAGCAGGTTCCAATATCTCTTCTTGGTTTTTTTAATTTTTATTTCTATCTTTTTGAGTTTCTCATATCGATTTGATTGTGAACTGCGGGGTATCGGAGCAATTGTGATTAATGTGGTTGGTTTTTTGCACGTGCCGCTGTCTTGTATAATTGTATTAGTCAAAAATCAAACCCTGATAATGTTAAAGGTAGGCTATTCTTGATGTCTTTTCTCAAGATGGATAAGCTGTCATGTCTGATATCTGATTCATGAAACTTGATATGCAGATACCAAGAATGGAAGATATTCTTAATCTTCCAGTGCAAGATCCTCCTTTTGCAGAGTTTTCAGCTTCGCAAATCGAGTGGGTAAAGGTAGAAGGCGGTCGCCAAGGTGGTGATGACATTGCTCTTATACCTTTTGCTAGAGTGGATGATTTTGTAAAGGGAGAATCTTCAAATGCTGAATGCCCTGCTAGCTTTCGAATTGAGTCGAGAAGGAAAAGATCTGAAGGTAGTATTATCAAACCAAGGGTTGATGGCTATCTAGAATATACACTGTAAGTTTGGTGCTTGAATATAACCTTCTTCCAATTGTTGAATGTTTAGTTTAGACAACAATGTGTCATTCTCTTTTTTGAATATTCAGCCTGCCAAGGCTTTTATGTATCACTTCTATAATTGGTTGACAACTTGTCGTGTGAAAAATTCTTTTTTCATTCCTGCTGATGGATTGTCAGTCTTAGGTTCTCTGTGCTTTATTGATTTAACATGTCAAAGTTATTTTGAAGGTCGGTACTTCTTAATGCGACCATTGGATTCATCCATTTAACAGTTAACATGCTATTTATAATTGCAATCTTTCAGATATTGGTGTTCATATGGACCTGAAGATTATCGAGATAACGAATCTGGTATTGGGGATGGCTCTAACACCAAACCTGCAACTGGGAAGGGCAGCAGGCCAGGGAGGCGCCATATGATGAGAGGTTGCCTTTGCCATTTTACTGTAAAACGTTTGTATATACGCCCTCTCCTGGCGCTTATCATATATAATCAAAGAAGACATGTAGATAAAACTGGGGGCCCATGCCATGGAATACTGGATCTGGATGCTATTGGCACAAGAGCAATTTACGCTCCAAGGATTTCAGAAGAACTACGCCAGAAAGTGATGTCTATGCTCTATGTTGGAATATCTTTGGATGATATAATCCAGCATCACATGAAGGTGGTGCAGGGTCACGGTGGCCCTCATAGTCGTGATGATTTCCTTACTAGAAATGATGTTCGTAACATGGAGAGGGTTGTTCGTAATGTATGCCATAAATTGCATGTAAATGATAACCTGAGTGTAAGGATGTGGGTTCAGCGCCATCAGAAGCTTGTTTTCTTCTTCCAAGATAACATTGGTACAGAACCATTCATCCTGGGAATACAGACAGATTGGCAGCTGCAGCAAATGATCCATTATGGACATCATGGTTCATTAGCTTTTCATTCAATGTTTGGGAGAAAGAATTTGAAGGTAACATGCTGGGTCTCTCTTTATCACTTTCTTCCTTGCACACGCGCCTGTAGATATGCAGGTACTGTGAAAAAGACAGTTGAACTTATATCAAAGCTAGGGCTCTGGAGTGCTGTTAGTTTTCAATCCCAACTGATAGAAAGACTTGAATATTACGATTTCGTTGTATAGATTTATTGGGGTCACAATATGAGAGCAAAATGAATTTTTTTGAGTCTTGCATGTGCTTGCCAAAATGCCAAGTAATTTAAGTTTTAGGGGAAAAGCAGATAAGAAAAATTACTACCATTTTTGGTGCTTGTTCTCCATTATTGTGGAGTTCACTGAAACAAAGGGGGGGTTATCAAAAGCTAATGTCAATTATACTAAAGGATCCTGCTTCTAAGGCACTATCCCTCCTTTGTGTTGGAAACATATTTAATGTGGATTCTTAGTTATGGCCTTCAGAATAATGGAACATCTGTCAATGGTCATCTAGTTAGACCAGAACTTCTTCAAGTATCTGTTATGGCTGAGGATGAATTTTCCCATGTTAAAAACTAGAAAGAAACTTCATGTGTACATGCTTATTCTAGTTTATATGTTTTTGACTTATGTGTGCTGCTTCCTTCCCCCTTTTCCTATGACAGCATCCTCTGTGCACTTTACTCGCTTTTGATTCATCTCAAAATGCAATTCCTGTTGCTTGGGTCATTGCATCCTCATTTCTTAGTCAAGATATGCAGAAATGGGTTAGGTCACTAACTGAGAAAGTCAGAACCAAGGATCACAAGTGGAAACCAAACTCCTTTTTAGTGGATGATCCTTCCTTGGATGTTTCTGTTGTAAGGTAAAATCTTAAACAGATTACTCAAGTTAATCTGCATGTGTTTGACTTAAAAAGTGGTATCAATTCGATGACTCTCTGTATTTTCAGAGAAGCTTTCCAGTGTTGGGTTGTATTTTGTGTTTGGCGTGGTCGCCGTGCTTTGATAAGAAGCATCTTTAAGAAATGCTGTAACACTGATGTGCAGAAAGATATGATTAAGCACTTGGGGTGCATTTTATTTTCTGGAAGAAGTGGACCAATAGTAGCAGATGCTGTTGAGGAGTTCATGCATGTTTATGTGGACCAAAGTATATTTATGGAATATTTCAAAAGGAAATGGGTGCCTTGTATAGGTGTGTGTCTCTTTTATGCTTGACCATATTTTGTATAGAGCACATCCTTTCATTTGCTGCAAAGAATCTTTTAGTGTTGTCTTAACTCTTATAATCATTCCATTATCAAAATATGTTCTCTTATCCATTTATATGCTACCAGTATTATGAGCTTTCCTTTCATACAATCGATCAAATTGGAGTAGATGAGCTCATGGTTTGTTCAACTTTAGTCTAAGCATGATGAATCAGCATTCTTCAATAGCATATATTATTACTGGAATGACTGAACAGCTGTGATATTTGTTATAGGTGTTGCTTATAAAGTAAGGTTATGGCCTTTCAAACTACAAAGTTTTGCCATTTCTCGGACTTATTTTTCAAGCTTTATTGTTCCAGATTTATGGGTTAATTCCTTAAGGTCTCTCCCTGTGGCTAGTATGGAGCTCCTGGCTGCAATTGAATCCTATCACCTAAGGCTTAAATCCAAGTTGTTCAATGAGCAAGATGTGAACTCCACTCGAAGAATTGACTGGTTGGTCCACATACTGACAACTGAATTACTCTCCTTATATTGGTTAGATCAATACAGTCTAGAGACTGGATTCTTTGCAAATGCAAGAGATGAGTCTTTTTTAAAAAATGCTTGGAATCAGGGTCTGATCATATCTGATAATGATGTGATATTGGATGAGCAAAATCTCCAAGTTGCAAAAGTCATTTCTCAAACCAACAGAAGTTTGGTGTATACAATCCATAGTCCTGGTTCTGAGTTCTCCCTCTGTGACTGCCCCTGCTCAAGGCTAGGTAATGTTTGCAAGCATGTTATCAAGGTGGCAATCCTATGTAAACAGAGACAAGTTGCAAGGCCATTACTAACATCTCAAATTTATCGGCGGACCTTGCTTACCCTTCTACAGAATCCTCCTGATGACCCTCTAGTTCTTGAGCATGCTATTTTGCATGCAACAAATTTGCAACAGGACATCAGAAGTTTGGAAGAATTGTCAAAAAATGGGCTACTTCAGCCTTTAAATTCAGACATGTACCCTTCAATAGGATAGAGTCTCCTTTTCTGAAGTCCTCGTTGATTGGACCGATGGAAAAAAGATTGGTTAACTGCATTCAGGCTGAAGCATTTGTTGTCCAACAAAGGTTTCTCCAAACTGACTTTGAGCTGATCTGATCAGCAATGAGAGTTCAGTAATTTGGACTAGTATGCTTTGGATGGTTTTCAGATCTTTCATTATGTAAATCTCATGTGGAGGTAATTCTTTTTCCGTAAATGCTGTAATTTAACTTATGAGTTCTATAGCTTTGTTGTTTGTTAAGTACAAAGGACATAGAGTAAGCCAGAAGAAAAGTTGTAAGCAAGTTTTTCAACTTCCAAATTCAGCTTTCAACTCCTCTTTCATATCTTGATGACTTTATTTCGTAAGTGTCTGTTTGCGTAGTATTAGGATTTTCCTTTCCACCGTAGCTGGATTTTTTTTTTTTTATGCTAAGGACACTGACTATTTTGCTTGGGGACGTGAACCGTGGGATCCATGCTTGCATATCCTAGTATTATTTCTCTGCCTTGCAAGTTTGTAAATGGTAGTAGCTCTTCAGATATTCGAAAACTTACAGAAAAGCTGCTTCAAAGACATCTAACCATTCATGTTCTGCAGCACAGGCATAATTTGTCGATTGTGTAGTATTAGTATTACGATCAAGATGGATCAGCAATCTCGCTTATTCATGTAACTATGTTGCGGATTAAAACGAAGATATAGTATCGCAAGAGATTCAAAAATGGAAAGATTGTAAACATGATGTCGTCGTTTTATTTTTTATTTTTTTGAAAAACAGGAATATTGAATAAAGCCTTAAAAGGCTGCCAACACGATTGGAACAAGGTTTCACAAAAAGCCATCAGGGCCCAGGAAAAGGCAACACCAATCACTGAAAGTCAATCTGCTGGATATGATCTTAGATGACATAATGGGATACTGCAAAGCAAACTAAAATGTTCCACTACTTGGTAATAGCAGTGGACATTTGGAATATGTGAAACCTGATCCTGTGGAACACTTGCCTACAAAAAAGTTATCTGCCTTGGTTTGTTTTGTAGAAAATGCGCTTGTTCCTCCCATCCTAAATAGATTTAACTAGATAGAATAGGAATACATACTAACACCATATGTTTACTTCATTTTTGTGTCATATCTGAACTCCCACTGAACAATTTGATGCAAATATGCTGGACGATCCTTAAGACTGCATCTTTCCATTATCATTCTCCAGTGTGCATTTGTGAACTGGCATTTAAAAAAACAAATCTGATACACTCTCCTGTGCCTTCTTACGCAAAGCACGTCAATTTGGGAGCTATATATTTGTTGTGTCTATCAATGATAGGAAGTTTATCTTTGATAGCCCTTTATAATGTCATGGATGCTCGATGTAACATGTGTTGCTCCATCTAAATGATCCAAAGTTTAAAACGCAGAGAAAAAAATATCAACAATATAAAGATTTACAAAAGGAAAGTCATCTAAGGTTAAGTAATCATTATAAATATGATCATTTAGATGGAGGAAGATAAATATTTAAAAATTAAATCTGAAGGATTAAAAATAGATACTAATATGGCTGAAATTCAAAAAGTTATTCTATGGTAAAATTATTCTTTTGAATATAACAAAATTACAAGAGAAAATTACTGATTTACATAATTTGCTAAAAATGATAAATCAAAAAGAAACAGTATTGGTACTAGTAGAAATCCAATAGAAAACAAATATTTGATTTAATCCAGCAAATGAAAATACCCCCTAATCATAGATAAATGGAATTTTTTTTTACCAAGATCTGATTCTGAGATAGAAGAATTAAACAAACAGATAAAAAAATTAAATTTAGAAACTTTAATTCATATTAAACTAGATACTTGTAAACAAGAAGTTCATTTAAATCCTAATATAAGTGATATCCCTATGTTGGGTTTGGTTCATGTCTCCGCGGGTGGAGACAGATAACAAAACACAAAAATCCTGTGCCCAACAATATTTGGTTGCTGACACTGCCCATTTTTGTTTAGACGCCAGCTCACAAAAACACAAATTTTTTGTTCCTTTCAAAACTGTGGCACAACTTTCTTGTGCCTATTACAGAAACAAAACACACCGACTGTTGGACAAAAATACCCCCATATTATTACTAATATTCCACATATGCCAAAGTGTATAAATAGCAAAAAAAAAGAGACCATTCTTCTCATTTCTTCACAGACACTTTCTCTCTACTACCAGCACGTTCTTCTCCTATTCGTCTCTCTAGCAAGAAACCAGATCTTTCTCTATTATAATTGGCAGTCAAAGGTGAGTTCTTCATTTATTTATTTTTTGCTATTTTTTTGTTTGTCAACTTGAAATCTATATGATCCATGTCATTTTCTTCAATTTTCAATTTTGGGGTGTTACAATAAACCCTAATTTTAACAATCAAAGTTTTTGTGTTTTCTGTTTTGAGTTTCTTTCTTTATTTGTGTTTCAAATTTTTGTATGCTTTGTTTTTTTGTATTTTCTGTTTTGATTTTTTGATTTTTTTGTGTTTGTGTATTTGTTTTTTTTCTAATTTTTATTTTGGAATATTTCTTCTTTTATTAATTTTGATTCAATTTTTTAATATTTATTTCTGCTTGTGTGTTTTGTGGTTTTTTTTTACTATTTCTGATTTGAAATTTTTTTATTATTTATGTTTCAATTTTTTTATTTTACATGTTTTGTTTTAGGTGATGAGGATATCCAAGGTTTATGATCTTTATTTTTTTTAATCTTTGTAGACATTTTTTATTTACAAAAATGGATAACAAGGATCATGATGTTTAAGTGTCTGAGTTTATTTGAGCTTTGGAATGAGAAATTGAATTTTATGAGAATGGTCATGTTGCTATGGTTGTATGTACACACAAAAAACCTGAGTAGGAGTGAAAATGCTATAGGTAGTAGGGCATTGACAGTACCAATTAGGCAAGCTAATATAAAATAGGATTTTAAATGAGGGTGATAGGAATAGCCAGTGGGATTTAAGGATGGACTTAAATGCATTTACATTGTTATGTCAAATGCTTCAAGCCCATGATGGGTTGAGGAATAATGGCTATGTGCCTATTGAAGAAAATTTTTTAATTTCCTAAGAATATTAGCACAAAATGAATCTAATAAAGTAGTACAAGTTAGGTTTCTGAGGTTAGGAGAAACAATAAGTAGGGTCTTCCATATCGTGTTGAAGGTTGTACTAAAGCTTCAACATCTGTTGTATGTCAAGCCTACACCAATTCCTGAGGATTGCACAGACAATAGATGTAAATGGTTTAAGGTTAGTAAATTTATTTAGCTAAAATAAATTGTCTAATTTCACTTTTTTAAAATACTAAACTAGAACTTTTGTTTGTTCGAATTTTGTTAAAAGTGTTGCCTTGGTGCTCTAGATGGGACCTATTTAGAAATAATAGTTCCCCATGCAGATAAACCCAGATACAGAGGTAGGAGAGGGAAAATATGCATTAATGTGTTAGGGGTGTGTGATAAGAACTTCAACTTTGTTTATGTTCTCGCTGGATGGGAGGGTTCAGCATTTGATTCAACGGTTCTGCGTGATGCTATTACTAGGCCTAATAGACTTCAAGTTCCAAGGGGTATGTAAGATAAGAATTTTCATATTTTTGTTAATTTTTTTAAAGGTTTGATTAAAACAACAATAGTAATAGTGTCGATTGTTTATAGGAAATTACTACTTAGTTGATGCAGGCTATACTATTAGTCCTACCTTTCTTGCACCTTTTAGAGGCACAAGATACCATATTCAAGAGTGGGCAAGAGATGGAAGGTCACCTAGGAACCCAAAAGAGCTCTATAATAAGAGACACTCATCTGTCAAAAATATGATTGAACGTGCATTTGGATTATTGAAAAAAAGATGGAAAATTCTAAAAAATCTATTTTTTTATCCAACAACCACTTATGTGCACATACTTCTTGCACGTTGCCTTTTATACAACTTTATTAGGTTGCATATGACTTATGATCCATAAGAGCTTACTCCTCTTGAAGTTGAGGATATGCCAATTGGGGAAGATGTACCTTTCCCTGAATTTGTTGATCGTGTTGAGTCAAGTAATGAATGGGGTCAATGAAGAGAGGATTTAGCTAAGAATATGTTTGATGATTAGAGAAGAAACCATTAAATTGTGAACTTTCATTTAGTTAATGGTTTGGGGTATGGCATTGCATGGTTTAGGTGCAATGTCAAAAGTTTGGACTTTAGATGAAACAGAAGCATTTGTGACCTTCATGGAGGAGGCAGTTGTTGCTGGTCATAGAGTTGATAATGGGCAATTTAAACCTGGTACTTTCCAACTTTGTGCTAGAAAGATGGTTAAGAAGTTTCCTGATTGTGGCATTGACAAGAGGCATACCAAAAATAAGCACAAGAGGTTGAAGGACAAATATCAGACAACCTTTGACATGTTGAACTGCAACGGGTTTGGTTGGAATAAAAGCAAGCAATGCGCTGAGGTTGACAGCAAGCAAGTGCTGGAAGAATGGTCAAGGGTAATTTTTTATTTTGCTTTGTTGGTTGTTTATAGAAGTATCTTAATAATAATATGTTTGTAATGCTGAAGTTTTCTGATTTTTTTTGTAGAGACACCCTAACAAGTACTACACTCCTAGAAAGCCTTTCCCGCTTTACTCTAGACTTGAGTTTGTCTATGGGAAAGACAAAGCCACTGGTGCAGGAGCTCAAGATGCTGCTGATGTTGTTGCTCAGCTTGAAACTGATAAAACTGAAGGTGATGCATCAACTACTCCTGCTGCCACAGTAGATCCAACAGGCCCATCAGCCACTCCTGCTCCAACTACTTAAGCCCATCTTACTGGTTCTGTCGCCTCTTCCATCAACACAGAAGGGAACTAACAAAACAAAGGGAAAAGGAAGATGATGCTAAGTTAAGAAGACTTCACTTCTATTAATTTTGATAACAATCAAATAATAATAATCTTAGAAATGCGTGAATTGTGTTGATGAGTTTGTTAAGTGTGCAAAAAAATGTAAGCGACACAAATTGTCAACTTAAGACGATGAATAGTCAAATCCAGAAGATACTTTACACTCAAGACGGACGACTTAAGATGGTCAAACTATAGACGGTCAACATAAGAAGGTCAACATAAGAAGATACAGAAGGTCATCATAAGAAGATATAAGCGCGACACCAGAAGAAGCATAGTACCAGACGACGCAAATGAAAAAGATTCTAGAACATCAATCAGTTAGTTAGTTGGAGTTAGTTATAGGACTCAACTAATAACGATTTCTAGAAGATTCAAGAAGCAGTTTTCTCAAGAAGACAATTGAAGACTTAGGTTATAAGTACTAGGCATAGTCGTAAACAAAAAATAACGTTTTTACAATGAGATACAATACAAGAGAGAAAATTTGATTGTACAATACTTAGAGAAACTCTGTATTCAAATGCAAAAAAAGAGAGAGCGAGTACACTATAACGTGAAGCTCAAACAATATCTTTCCAAGAGAAAGAAAAGCTAGAGCCTGGAGAGGCTAAAAAAGCAGATAAAGAATATTTTGTGAGAGAGACCTGAAGAGGCTCTACAAGTGTAGAAAGAATACTTGTAATGTTGAAGAGTATAGTGAAATCTCAGACAAAATTTGAGGACTGGACGTAGTCCAAGGTTAAGGGTGAACCAGTATAAAACCGCGGCGTCTATTTTTTAACCCTTATCTTTTAATTTTCTTGTTGTTAGAAGAGTAGATAATAATTTTTACGATTGCATTACTCATCGACTTAAGAGAATTATTTTTGTGATCATCTGAATTTGCAAAGAAATTCAAGAAAATTTTAAAGATTTTTATCCTTGAAAATTTTACGCAATTCAACCCCCCTTCTTGTGTATTCTATATATTATACGTGATTTCTATATTAACAAGTAATTTACTTCAGTTGGTATCAGAGAAAGGTTTCCAAGAAACACTGTTACAAAGTGAGGACAAAGATCTATGGCTGAATCACATGTTTTTATAGCTGAAGATGCCTCAGTCACAAGACCCCTTGCATTCAATGGTAGAGACGATCATTATTGGAAGGACAGGATGCGACTCTTCATAGAATCCACACATATTGATCTTTGGGATATTATTGAAAATGGACCATATACACCAACAGACAACGAAGGGAATAGTATCTCTCGTGACCAATAGATGGTTGATCAGAAAGCTTGCTTTCATTTAAACTCAAAGGCCAAGATCTTTTTAAGTTGTGCTCTAAGTAGAAGTGACTATGATAAGGTTCATGGATGCAAATCTGCAAAGGAAACGTGGGATACATTAGCCATTGCACATGAAGGCACAGATCAGGTGAAAGAGTTCAAGATTAGAATTATTATTCATCAGTATGAGCTATTCAAGATGAAAGGTGATGAGACTATCGATCAGATGTTCAGACGATTCTAAACAATTATTAATAGACTTAAAGCTCTAGGGAGAATCTACAAAAGTCAAGATCATGTCAGAAAGATTCTCAGGAGTCTTCCAAAAAGATGGAGAACCAAAGTAACAGCAATAAAAGAAGCCAAGGATTTAAGTAAGCTGAAGCTAGATGAATTGCTCGGTTCACTGAAAATTCATGAAGTAATGCTTAATGCAGAAGATAAACCTATAAGAGATAAATCTATTGCATTAAAGGCTAGTCAGAAGAATCAGAAGATTCAGAAAAATAGAAGCACATCTTCAAAAGTGTTAAAGATTGAAGAAATAAAAAAAAGATGATGATAGTGAATCTGATCAAGATTCAAGTGAAGATGATGATGACCTATCCTTTATTTCAAGAAAGATTAGAAGGATGTGGAAAAAGAAATCAAGGTAAAATAAAGACTTCTCTTTTAAGAAGAATAGCAAAGACGATTCAAAGAATGAGAAAAGTTCTATCGTCTACTATGAGTGCAATAAACCAGGGCATTACAAGTCTGAATGCTCGTTGCTCAAAAGAAAATAGAAGAAAAGTAAAGAAAACAAAGAGACCATGATGGCAACATGGGAAGATCTAGATTCGTCTGAAGCTAAATCCGACTCAGAAACAACATAACAAGCAAATATATGCTTGGTAGCTGAGACGGAATGCGATGATGAGGTAATTTCTAACTTTATTGATCTTTAGGATGTGTATTTAGAATAGTTAGAAGATACACATGCTATCTTAAAACAATATAGGATATTGAAAAAGAAAGTTGCTGAAAGTTTGAAGAACACGGAACTTTTAGAAAAAGACAACGTCTGCCTTAAGAACAAGTAGATGATATGAAAAAGAAAGTAACTGTAGATAGATCTGAAGAAATTAATCAACTGAAACAACGGATTAATAGTCTCTCAGTAGATTTATCAACATTTACTGAAAGTACAAAAATGATGAATTATATGATTGGAAGATGGACATCCAAATGATAAGAGTGGTTTAGGTTTTGATAATAGTAATGTTCGTCATAATAAAAATTTTGTTCCTAATAGAAAGAAAAAGAAACAATATTCTTATTACTTAATGAAATACTGTAAGGCTAACCCCAAAGGATCCAAGAAAATATGGGTACTTAAGAAGGATATAATATATACTGCAGATCTCCTTTCTTGGAAAAACCAACCATCACTAATGGTACTTAGACAGTGGTTGCTCGCAACATATAACGAGAAGAAGGTCTATGTTCCTAAACCTCCAACATAAGCAAGGAGGATCAGTAACTTTTGGAGACAACCAACAGGGTAAAATAGTTGGAATCGGCAAAATTGGTAAAGATTCTTTTTCGTATATTGATAATGTTCTACTAGTTGAAGGCTTAAAGCATAATCTAATTAGTGTTAGTCAATTATGTGATTCTGGTTTTGAAGTATCCTTTATTCAAAATTCTTGTGTAGTCAAAAACAAGGATGGTTCCATATTCTTTTATGCCCAGAGACGAAATAATATCTATAAAATTAACTTAGACGATTTAAAAAGTCAAAATATTTCATATCTTATATCAACTGATGAGGAAAAACTGCTTTGGCACAAAAAACTAGGTCATATTAGTTTTAAACATATTTCCAAGTTAGTTAGACATGATTTGGTAAGAGGATTACCAAAGATAAGTTTTAACAAAAATTTCTTTTATGAGAGTTGTCAAAAAGGAAAACAAGTTAAAACATCTTTTTTCTCTAAAAATGTTGTAACTTCGTCTAGACCTCTATAGCTGTTACATATAGATTTGTTTGGTCCTACCAGAACACTAAGTCTAGGCGGAAAGAAGTATGGTCTCGTAATTGTTGATGACTTCACTAGATTTTATTGGATATTATTTTTATCCCATAAAGATGAATCTCTTAAGTGCTTTAAGGTTTTATCCAAAAAGTTACAAAATGAAAAAGGAATTTCTAGTGCTAGAATTAAGAGTGATCATGGTGGAGAATTTGAAAATGAAAAATTCAGAATGTTTTGTGAAAAGAATGGATTTTTTCATAATTTCTCTACTCCTAGAACTCCTTAACAGAATGGAGTTGTAGAAAGAAAGAACAGGACGATTTAGGAAATGACAAGGATTATGCTATGTGAAATGAACCTTTCTAAGTATTTCTAGGCAGAAGCTACAAATACAGCTTGTTATATTCAAAATAGAGTATTTTTACGACCTATTTTAAATAAAACTCCATATGAGTTATGGAAAGGAAGAAAGCCAAATATATCCTACTTTCATCCTTTTGGTTGCAAATGCACTATATTGAATATAAAAGAAAAGTTGGATAAATTTGATTATAAGATCAATTCAGGAATTTTTTCTAGGATATTCGACTACTTCATAAGCTTATAGAGTTTATAATCTTGTTTCTAAATCTGTTGAAGAGTCTATAAATGTAAAATTTGATGATGATTCTCATTTAGATAGAAGAGACGATTCTGATGATGAAACTCTATCTGCTCCTTTAGTCAATAATCTAGACATGTCACCACCAGACGATCCACCTGTTAAGGTAGAAGATATTTCTGAAAACTTTGGTCTAAGAAAAGACTGGAAGTATAAATCTTCTCACCCAGAAACCTGATTATAGGAGAAACATTAGAAGGAGTGAGAACTAGGTCTAAATTTAGAAGAGAGGAAAATGTAGCTTTTGTTTCTGAATTAGAACCTAAGAAAATTGATGAAGCACTTCAAGACGAAGCTTAGATTTGAGCTATGCAAGAGGAGTTAAATCAATATACAAGGAACAAAGTTTGGTCGTTAGTTCCTAGACCATCCAATAAGTGTAACACCCCAGATCACCCGCTTACAAATATTGTTCACTTTGGGCCTTGGCCTAACCAAGCCCTCACAGTTTTGCTTTTCCCAAAGCCTTCCTAAGAGGTCACCCATTCTAGAACTACTCACACCCAAGAACATTTAACCTCGGAGTTCTGATGGGATCCGGTACATTAGGCCATGAAAAACGCGTCTGTAAGGGAGAGGAATCCACACCCTTATAAGGCGTGCTTTGTTCTCCTCTTCAACCGATGTGGGACTCTCCACCCCCCTTAGAGCCCTGCCCTTTTTGGGGCCCAGCCTAGCTGACACAACCGTTTGGGTACCGGCTCCGATATCACTTATACCATCCCAGATCACCCGCTTACATATATTGTCCGCTTTGGGCCTTGGCCCAGCCAAGCACTCACGGATTTGCTTTTCCCGAGGCCTTCCCAGGAGGTTACCCATCCTAGAACTACTCTCACCCAAGAACATTTAACCTCGGAGTTTTGATGGGATTCGATGCATTAAGCCATAAAAAACGCGTTTGTAAGGGAGAGGTATCCGTACCCTTATAAGGCATACTTCGTTCCCCTCTCCAACCGATATGGGATCTAACACTTGCCACCCTCCTTAGGGCCCAACCCTCTTTGGGGTCTAGCTTAGCTAGCACAATGGTTTGGGTATCGGCTATGATACCACTTGTAACACCCTAGATCACTCGTTTAAAGACATTGTTCGCTTTGGGCCTTGGCCCAGCCAAGTCCTCACAGTTTTGCTTTTCCCGAGGTCACCCATCCTTGAACTACTCTCACCCAAGCACATTTAACCTCGGGGTTCCGATGAGATCCGGTGCATTAGGTCATGGAAAACGTGTCTGTAAGGGAGAGGTATCTACACCCTTATAAGACGTGCTTCTCTTTGTAAATTCAAGACGATTTTAGTGCCAATCTAAAACCAACTTCAATGCTAGTCTTGTTTTGCTTCTTAGCTTCTCAGATCTTTAAGAAAGATAGATGCCTATTATCTCAACAAGTCTACTACCTATTGTGCTTTACTCCATCAATTTCTCCTTTTTTTTGTAACATCTTCGAGTTAGAATTAGCTCGCAAAGTCTTCTACAAAGTTGTTTTTCCCATTTTTTATCTTTTAAATGACTACGAAACATCATCGAATTTACAATTACGAGGAAAATTACACTAAGTCTCATTTTATCTCCTTAAATTCATTTTCCACAAACAACAAACAAAACATAATTACATATAAAACATGTTATAAAAGTTTCAAATAGTAAGTAAATTAACCATAAATAACAAGTAAAATATTTACCTGTCAAACTCACCTACATTTAACTCATTTCCTGTCCTCAAGCAAATAAACCTATAAGGTGGAATGTTGGCCCAATAAACAAGTGCATAGTCATATGCTAATGGTGATGAAGATGAGGATGCTTTGTTGGATGGGCAATCTTGTTAGAAGAGATAAGGTTAGGAGTGTAATGGTAAGAGACAAATTAACAATAGCTAATATTATTGGAAAATTAAGAGAAATAAGGCTTAGGTGGTTCAAACATGTTAACAGGAGACACCTTTACACTCCAGTGAGAAGATGTAAGAAGAAAAATGAAAGCCTAATAAGAATTAGGGGGAGGTGATCAAGAATTATATAGTTGTGCTCGAAGTTATCGAGGACATGGCCTTCAATAGAAAACTTTGGTGTACTAGGATATAGATAAAGGATCTCACATAAAGAGGTCCTTCTCGTTCTCATATATATTTTAAACATTTTCTTCTGGTCTTATGTCTTGTATTTAGCCTAAAAATTTAATATGTAGTACTTACCTCTTAGTTTTTTAGCCTAAACATTTCCTTAGCTTAAATATTTTCATGTAATAACTTGTTTGATTTATTTATTTACTTGCATTCTTTCTTATTTGCATATTTATTTATTAATTTTATCTTTTATTTTATTCTTTACCTTGTTATATATTTATATTTATACTTTCATTTTATTATCTTTTATGCCTATTTTTATTTTATTTTATTTTATTTATTATTATTTTAATATGTACATATATATAATTCTTTTCTCATATGGGTCAATTGGAATCAGCCTCTCTATTAGATAGGGGTAAGGCTACGTGCTACTGGATCTCCCAAGACCTTGGTTGAGGGGTGAAGGGCGAGTCAAGTCTCTTTCTCCTCCATCCCTGCCCTACTTAGGCATATGCCATATCAGCTTGACTTTCATAGGTTATTATTACTATTGTTATTAAGCAAACAAACCTAAGTTACCGACCTAGACTAAACAAATTAAAATAAGAATATTTCGACTTTCATAGATGTACGATACTAAAAGCATTTAAGCCCCTAAGTGCTCTGAGTGTGGAGTTATATTCTCGTAAGGGTTTATTTAAATGTCACTCATAAACACTGACCTAAAACCATTAGTTATCTTCAAAATAACAACCTAAGATATAAAAATTCAAGTCTCAAAAGAATTGTAAGCATTTGACACATAATATTTCATAAGCGAATCATAATACAAATAATACATAATAAACATTATTTCACCTCCTTCATTAAGTTCATATACCAGAAATTGTTAGGTTCTCATAATATATCACTCATTCATATAAATTTTTAAATTTTGGTGAGATACTCTTATCATCTTCTATTATTAGTGATCTTACCTTTGTAGGAAAATCCCGGTGTGTCCATCACATGGACACGGTGCGGAAAACACAAATTTTTGTTCCGGGACCTTCCCGAAAGCCAGGATCCATGTGTAAGTATAATCAGTCAAACCATAACGACCAACGT
>JANZLH020000141.1:1618820-1635823 GCA_026770325.2 Erythroxylum fimbriatum
TAATTAAAGAAATTAATAAGTGTAAAACACATTTATTAAGAAATCCTACAATTTTAGTTTTTTAAGGCACATATATTGGCTTGGATATTTATGAGATATTTTAAACATTAAACAAGCAAATAATACCGATTCTAAAAAATATATAATATAGTTGCTAATAAATAATAAGAATATAATAATATTGTCTTGTATAAATACAAACATAGTTTTATTTATTAGAAAGGAATGAAAAAGAAGTTGATTTAGTAATAGACTATGGGATTGTATTTTTTTTATACAACTGTTTTTATAATTTAATATTTGAAGTTTTAACTATGATATTAATTACATTTTCTACATTAAGTTGCAATAAGAAATGATACTTTTTGTATTTATTAGTTTATTATTATTATTATTATTATTTATTTATTTTAATATGATAAAATAAGATGTAATGATGTTAGAAGAATAGTTTTATTATTTTTTTAATCAATGGATCTAACAGAGCAGTTCGTTCCCGCATTGTTGCATCTGAGTTGGCTTTTAGTACAGGAGATTGAGTGCTTGATTCATTTCGTAGCTCTCTTATTCCAAAGGTGGTGAAGGCTATTGTTTGTAGACAATATTAGTTGAGAAAATCACATGCTCTTCTTTACGTGAAAGAGAGATTTGAAGCACTAGAGCAAATTGAATCAGGTAATCTAATTTACTTTACCTTGTTTTAATATACAAATAAATAAAAAAATCAATTAAAAAAGAAATAACGAATCTAACTCTTTTTATTCTTCATTTTCTACAGATGTGGCTTCATGTATAACATGGATCATCTTACCATCTTATTCGAAGAATAATTGTTTAATAATTTATCCCTTTTTTTTAGTATGGATCTTTTATAAGATATTATTTGGCTTATTTTTTACTTTGCTTGGGTTTAACATATTGGATTAATCTTTGATAGATTTTATATGCATACTTTTATGAATATTTTGTATTTGTTTTCATCAATTTTTTAAATAATTTTTATCATATATATTGATATGAATAGGTTCTGGTTACCCTGAGAACCGAACCTGAAAATAGTTTAACCGATCCTATAGGTTCTTTAGGTTCAGGTTCAGGTTTAGGTTCGTGAAATTGTCAAACCTGACATTCAGGTTCAGGTTCAGGTTATTTATGAACGGGTCAGGTTACCCTACCATGAACACCCCTAATCAATAATACTAGCTAAGCCTATGAATTTATAGTTCTAATTTCCATATGGTATTATGTTAATGACATTGGTATTGTGAGTAATTCTTATTGTAAAAGCTAACAACTCCTCGATTTTATAATGGCCCCAGATTGCAAAACTAAAACCATATTTTTATTTAATTCCCTATCAAACTTTTAAAGGAGGAGTAAAGTTGAAAATCATATATGGAATTAGTATTCTCTCTTTTTAGAATAAGGCACGCATAAGTTTTGATCAACTATCTAAGCATGTTCTTACAGTCGAACAATTTTAGAAGTGATTCAAACATCAATTCTCTAGTTAAGCTCCATGTTTTCTGAAAGAAATGATCATTGAATCCATTTGGCTCAAGGATTTATTTTGATTTAAGCTAAAAAGTGCCTTCTTGATATCGCCAGCTGTGAGGGGATTTAAGAGGCTAGCCTTCAAATCCTGATTAAAGGAATCTTTAATGAATAAGTTTAGTTCCTCAACAGTAATCCAAGTAATTTCTTGTAAAAGTTGAGTGATATCTCTCTAATCCTAATTCTATCCTTGCATAGATGCCCCTCTTCATCAATTAGTGATGTAACAAGAAAGTGATAAAATTTGTGCAAAATAGAAAAAACTTGCAACTGTATCTTTTTTAATTCTAAATATTTCAATACCTTAAGACGTCTCTAAACAAGGATTTAAATAAGACGGTAAACTTAATAGAAATAGGAAACAGAAAATTAAGATAACACATTAAAAAATAATACAACCTTAAGAAAACGGCTACAGCTGTTCCATGTCAATTGGTGAGGAAATTTTGTTCTTATTCCTTAAAGCTATAATGGAATTATATAAGAACTTGGTGTTGTTGTCCCCATCACTAAGCCATTTTACCCTTTCTTTTTTCCTAAAGAGAGAATTATGGAATTGAAGAGCTAAGTTATAATTATTAAATGTTTTGGTTTTCAGAATTCTTAGCTCTTAATTTGGTGGATCTATGTATCAATCTTCTAATAATCTTTTGAGTGTATCCCAAGCCTCTAAAGATTAAAACTAGTATTTATGTAAACTCTACTATGGAGAGCTTTAATCCCCTCTTTGATAGCCTTAAGTTTCCTCATTCAATGTAATGCCTTACAACCCATAACTCTTATAGTCATACCTATCTTGACTACCTTTTCAAATACTTTAACATTAGACAGAAAATTATAAAATCTAAAAGGAGCCTTAGGAAGAAGAGAAGAGCTGAGATTCAATACTTCGATTATGGAAGTCTGAGCATAGTGGAGGACCAAAATTTACAAAGGAATTCAGGAATTACTTTAACCAACAATCATTTACTAGAGCTCTATTGAACTTCTTTTTAATAAACCAATCACGTTATTGTTTATAGTTCTAAGAAAAGAAATGCCCTACAAAAGATAAGTCCCATACCTATTATTGTCAACCATTAGGCTTAACTCATTTTCTATAGTTTTGTAATTAACTAGACTTCTCCATTTCATTATAATGCAACACACAGTTCATATCATTAATGATTATCTGGGATCTATGAGTTCTTATATTAATTACCCTAAGTTCATCCCATATCTTCAGCTTTTGAAAAACTATATTTGTAACATAAATGAATAATAATTCAAAAGGACTATAAAACCATTCTAAATTGCTTGTAAAATATATCATCTGGTTAGTAAAAACTATATTTGAGATCTTAATCAATGATGCATTGAAAACAAACACCATTATGCTATTATAGTGATGAGAGTGGGTTGAAATAATAGGCCATTACATACTTAAAATCTCAAGCTATCTAGTAGCTTGTTAACCTTTATTTTAGTTTCCAAAAGTCCTAAAATTATAGTCTTTTTTTCTAGGATTAATTCTTTTACATATTGTTGTTTAAAAGGGTTGTTTAACTCTCTTACATTCCAAACTAAATTGGACATATAACATAAATATTGATTACCTCTAAGCCTAATTTTACATGTCTTTCTACTAGATCTTCTCCTGGATAAGGGCAAGGGGACAACCAATATGTTTTCCTAGTCAGAAGAATCACCAACCCATTGAACTTCCCGGTTATGAATAATAAGAGCCTCTTTCTTCTCCATAGGCTCTTTTCTCTGCTCTTTATTAAACTAGAATGTATCTTCTAAATTGGGACTCTATAAGGTGGCATTCGGTACTTCAAGTTCCTTTTCCTAGTTTGGGCTTAAGGTCCCATCAGAAATTAATACTGCTTTAGGTCTCTCGGACTCCTCAGGATTATATTGAGTGAGGGTTGTATCCACATCCACTAGAGATTGATGTTCTCATCAATCTCCATAAGCTCCTAATGTAGTTCTGTGGCAAAAGATCTTGTAGGCCTCAATATCTTCATGTAAGAGGAAGGTTTCTAGGTACAAGACAAAAGGATTTCAAATTAACTTTATAATTTGTAGTGCTTTTGGTAACTCTTCACTTCTCTTCACTTCAAAACAAATCCTAGCATAGCCCAATATATCTAGTTTCGCAGTTTGGCAATCCAAACAAACCGGTCAACCTAGAGAACTAGTAAGATAGCTAAGCCCTTCCATTATTCAAGATTCTAATGGTATATTGTGGAAGTTATCCCATAATAAAATTGCTTTAATTTTTACAATTATCCAATTACATTCCAAGGCGTCACTTCTACAAAAAAAGGTTGATCCTTAATATGTCATGACCCTTGCTCCATTATTTAAACCAGATTAGTGTCTTTAGAGAATCTAAAAGTAAAAATGTCATCTTTAGTGAGCATAGTTTTCTTTAAACCTTGTTTACTCTAGTTGGAGGAGGCCTAATATTATACTTCGAAAAAAGAAGGCTTTTTCCCTAGAAAATAACCTACCAGTTAGGAAGACCAGGTGATAGCACTGCTTTGAAGAACCTCAATCAAGTGGTAATGTCTCCATTTACCAAAAAAACTTAAAGTATGTAAGTTTGGCTCTGGATATATTTGTTGCCATCAGTTTGCTCCAAGTTTTTGTTATGATCAAAAGGGTAATCCTTAGTTCTCACCCTGAAATATTAGTCTTATCCTTATCTAGGCCCTAAGTTTGAGGGCTAATTTCAATGTTGGTAAATGCAGATCTAGCCTTCTCCAATGATCGAGAAAGAGTAGGAAAATCTTCTTCATTCATACATAAAATCTAGTTGGGAACTTAAATGAGAGCTTAGGAATAGAAGTAAAAGCAAAAGTTCTAATAGGACTCTGGTGTGTGACGAGGAGTTCCAAAAAAGGAAGGAGTAGGAAGAGACCCACGAAAGTAATATGGGTAAATATACTAGAGTCCAACGAAGAAAATAGGCCCTTATTAGTGTGAACTAGATTCTTATTAGGCTTGTAACAGGGAAGCCTAATAAGGTTTCTATAAATAGTTGCCAAGGTCTATTGTTGCTTACTTAAGTAAGTTTATGGATATTCAATTTCTCTTACTTGTTAAAAGGTCTATGCGTTAAGAAAAGCACAAAAAATATTAATGGCATAAAGTTATACAATTTTTGTTAAAGTTGATTGACAGTTACAATAGCTAATTCATCTGCTAAGGAGCTTGTTCAAACCATCCAACAACTTACTCGAGTTGTTTAACAGCTTATTCATTAGTAAATAAATAGCAAAACATGTAACTTTCTATATTACATTTGCTTATACAAGTTCATGGTTGATCTTATTCCGATCACTAAAGATCATATTATTTCTAACAATATATTCACTTGAATAAAGTGTTTGACAAATTTTCAACTATGAAATTATTCTATACTTACTTAATCCATCTCCTTTTGTTAATGTATATATATTTGAAAAGTGCTAGATAACTTTTAATAATTAATTTTTATGAAAAAATTCAATTCACCCTTCTCTTTAAGTGTTTATTAGAATTTTAAAAAAATCCCTTTCTAACATCACATAAGTTACACAAGTCTCAGCTTATTGAATACCTAATTTCAAATTACAAAATTTTATAACAAAATTATGCTAATTGTTGTAAATGAAAAAGTAGATGCAGGTTTAGCATTAAATGGATGTTATATGTTAGAAAATTAATGTTAAACATTAGATTAATTAAGTTATTATTTGAATTCAGAAGTTGGCTAATTGATAAAGTAATGGACTAATAAATAGTTGGCGATCCAACTTTCCTAAATTGGCAATCCAACTTCCTTTAGGCTCTACAACGACAACGAGGACTGGGTCTGGACATTTATTGTTACAATCACACTGAAGAAATTGGCAGGATTGATCCTTTTAGGCACAGGAAAGATAATTACAAGGATTATTCAAACTTCCATATGGGCAGTCCATCACCTACGAGGTAACACCAGAAACACCATTAGCCATTGATTCATGTTTCATCCACCTAACCCGACGGGAAGGTTTCACTCTAATCTTGTCAAGGGAAGTTGAAGTTCAAATTTTGAATTCAGCTTTTACATTATTGTGTTGCATCACCTGGGCTTGAGAATTTGTTTA
This sequence comes from Erythroxylum fimbriatum, assembly GCA_026770325.2. Lineage (NCBI taxonomy): Eukaryota > Viridiplantae > Streptophyta > Magnoliopsida > Malpighiales > Erythroxylaceae > Erythroxylum > Erythroxylum fimbriatum. The sequence goes on from JANZLH020000141.1 coordinate 1,624,496, forward strand.
GCTGAGGTAACCATATTTCTGGTAATTTGCGTTCTTCCGTGTGGACTTGGTTAGAGAATAAAAGATCTGACTTGTTGTTAGTAGAGGTAGGCAAGTAGCTTCCAAAAGTTATATTTGTTGGCCCCTTGAGTTTCACAGTCATAGCTTTCAGATAGGATGGTGGCAGGGACTGACTCTAAAAAATTTTACTTGTAAAAATTATTATTTTAAATTTTGAACTCATTAAAAAATTAAAATTTTGCTCTCACTAAAATTTTGCCCCTACTAAATTTTGTTTTGCCTCCAGTGAAATTTTGGCCACACTAAAAAAAAATTCTGGATCCGTCCCTAGATGGTGGGATAGATTCTTATGAATTAGCAGTTTATGTCCTCAGAGGCACTGGTTGAGTGGACTCTACTTTGTACATATCTTTTGGTTTTATAAATTCTTCTGAATTACCAAAAAAAATCTATTATTATAAAATCATTTGATTATCGTTGATCACTTTAAAATAATATTTTACAACTATATCTTTTTTCCTTTATTACATAATTCTATTTTTTTTCTTTTATTACTTATTCGATCTATTCTCTTGTAATGTTTAGGAATGACATCATGTTTTGTATTGCATATAAGTTTTAAAGATATTTTTATAACTTGACTAATATTTCTTTCTAAGTCGGATATCTAATTTGTTCAATAACTTAGGAGGTAGTTTTAGGCCATCAAAGTAACGACATTTAACGTTAAGAATTCTTTTAAACTTAGAAAATATAACTTTTTTCTAAAGGTTAAATAATATTCAATAATGAACAAGAGCTACAAAGTTTAAGAAGGATATTCTGCTTCCAAGATACCCTTTTTTGTTCTATTATATATATGGCTGCCAGTATTTACATTAATCCTCCAGGCAGGGCCTCATCAATTCTCAGGTTTCAACTTCAAGCATCTCTGCCTAAAACTGTTTGCTCTCTTATTCATTGTTCGAGTTGAACTAGCACCTATTTTTGAATCCTTCTCCTCTCTGCCACTTTAAACATTTTTCATTTCTATGTTTCCGTATATATACAAGAACCAAAGGCCACAACATATACTGCCATATCCCCTTTTGGTGTATTCCTCGGGCAGCTCAGCCATTCCATGAACTCCAGACAATTTATTCGAGCCTTGTCACGTTGATAATGCTCTAGCATTTGTCTCCAGATCATGCGGGACGATGCACAGTTGAGAAATAAATGAACCAGAGTTGATATCTATTGGTCATGGTTTTCATAGTGCCAAGTCTGTTCTTAACTATCAGCCACATAAGAAAGACAACCTTAGGTAGCAGATTTGTATTCCAGATTATCTCAGACCACTCAGGCTTTTGGCCCCTCATTCTAAAGATCTCTTTGTAAATTTTCTTGAAGGGTGAGCGCTCCAAACATATTGGTCTGCACTCTTTATATTTAGATCATATCTATTGATTCTCCACAATTCATGTTTTACCTTTTGAATTGATGGAGTATGTCTCCAGCATCCTAGTCATAAGCTTGAGTGTTGTACAAAATTCCTACTCCAGTTATCAAAATATAGAGAAGTTATTCTCCCCACTTCCCACTAAGCATTTAAAGTGACCTGCTGTTCTTCAGTTTGGTCATAAACCAAGAAAAAGAATACCTGTGCTAGATCTTTCATGTAGTTTTACCCTTCAAAAAATATAAATGAGCCCGTCTTTTTCCATAAAGACTCCTTGCCATCCATCAATCTCGACAATCTCTTAACCATGTAAACACAATTGCTAAGGTTTATAAGAATAGTTCCCAACCACCCCTTGGTTCTTGGTTTGCAAACTTCACTCGAAGCCACCTTAGCATTGCACTTGCTGATTCGCCTACCTGATAAACAAGATGTATATGTATACACACAAAAATAAGGCAAAAGAAAACTTGGAAATCCTGATCAATTGTATTTCAAAGCCCGAAAAAGACGGGTCCATCGAACTCTTACTTTCTGTATTTTTAATTTTGAGATGGATCAATAACAAGAAAAATTATCTACTCGTAATGTTATTTGTTCTTATTGTGTTTATATCTTGTATCAACTTCTCCTGTGCTGTGCTGTCACACGCCTTACTACTACTCGTATTTCCAGTCAACACGCTTACACTTACACACAAGTGTTAGAAAAGGAAAAAGAAACTGGAACTGGAACTGTATTTAATTTGATTTTACTTGTATAATTCCAATTCAGATTGCACTCAATTTTGCATATGTATAATGAAAGACAAATTGACAAGTCATATGTTAAACTTGACTAGAAGACGTTATTATTTAAGTTGGCCCGTCATTTATTCATCTTACACGTTATCATGATGACTGTGAACTAAAAGTACAAAAAGATCACTAAGTCTGCAATATAATATAATTTCGAAGAGCAAGCCTTTGAATTTGAATTTGCCATTTGTTAGTTGTAAGGAAAGGATAGGGACGAGCGGGACTATCATAAGATTAAGATGTAACAAAAATGGAATACCCATCTCAATCTCAATGGCCGACCATTACACGTGTCATCCTCTTATAACTGCATGCCACCCATAACCTCCATCACTTATCTACTAGATATTTTTAGTCATTACAGAAAGAAACCTGTCAACATCAAAGGCAGTCCGTCGCTATAAGTTATCGAAGTATCTGGAATGACAAACTGTCCTATAAATACCGAACCGGCCGGCCTTATGATCAGCGCGGGTTTTAAACTGATTCAAGCCCAGAGGATTTGTTCTTGCGATTCGTATTCCCCCTCGTCTCTGCATCTGCAGATTGAAGAAAGTTCGTTATCGCATTAAAATTCTTCCTTACTGTCACTAACTTTTTTAGGAATCCCTCTCTCCCTCTCTGTCTCTGTTTGGTTGGTACTGCCTTTTTTGTACTTAAAATCTTTGATTCTCTGTAGCTTACACGCATTGTTAGGTAATGTCACCCATTGAATGGCGTTTTCATTTTTCTTTTGTTAATTGTGTTCTTGCATAGTTGCTGAGAAAACTGAAATTTTGATTCTAAAAAACTTTTTTAGTCTAGTTTTGGTTTTCTTAGGAACTATGATGGAAGTTTCTCACGATTTTTTTTATCCTTAGTTTAGATGTCTGGAAAAGGGACAGAATTAGGAATTTGTGATCATAACTTCCTTTGTTATATCGACATGATTTGTGATTAATCTTAGTGGTCATATATGATTGATTTCATCTTGTTGTAGTTCTGGTGTTCATTTGTCTGATTGTACTTGCTATGAAGTTAATGAGATTCGTAATAGGCTCTCTCTTAGCTTGAAATGCCTTTTTTGGGGATGAATGATTCCTGTATGTGTTCCCATAATTGTTTCAACAGCTACGGAGTGTAGTAATCTTGACGAATTTTAGACATTATTTATCTTGGCGATGACCATAGAGTTTGTTGTTTGTTTAATTGGAGTTCTCTGAGCACGTGAAAAAAAAGGTTCCTTTGGTCGATTTGATTAGTTGTGAGAAGTCTGGTAGGTTAAACTCTATTTCACAGTTGAACCCGGGCGATTACTTAGGCACAAAGATGCTTCTCTCATATGTGTGGAGAATGGACGATGGCAACAATGGACTGTCCAGAGACTTTGTTAGCTTTTGCAGGGAGGGTATCCATGTAGCTTCTGGCTTAGGGGTTTTGCATGTGAGATACATCCATTTTATCTGTTGCATGGTTGCACCTATACCATTGTTGTGCAGGACGTTCTAGGTGGTTCAGTGCCTTACAATGTTAACGCACTACGCTTCACAGATGTCTTCCATCACCAGGACTCCGAATCATGTGATCGTTTCTGTCTCCTGCAATGATAATTTTGTCATGCAACCATGAGGATTTAATACCTACTTAAAGAGAATGAGTTCATTTCTCCCCACTCTTTGAACCTGATCTTGCCCTGTATTTCCCTTATCGGCCTTATGAACGCCAACATTCAAGCTTATTTACTTTCAAAACTGGAGATTTAATTATTGGTTGGATGGAGAAGAATAGGTTTTCACAATTTTCAGTTATTGGTTTTCTAAACTTTATTGGTGCTCAAATCTGATGAAGTCAAAATCCTCCTCTGTTACATACAGAGAGCAGCCCTTTTGAGGAAGTTGGAAATGGGTGAAGAGTGGTTCCCTTTGGTGGCAGGGATTGTAACGTTATGAAATTTCTTAATGGTATTAAACCAAGGTAGATATTTGGAGATTGAATTAAGTTTCATCCGACCCATCAATCCTGATTTAGAACGTCTCAATTTCTAAGTACAGATTACGAAGAGGTGAACTGGTTCAGAGTTTTGTAATGAGGTAGGCTTGTCCTTGATGGACAACTGACATACTCATTGCTGCTATCAGTTAAAATTCTTTCATATGTTTGCTACTTTCAGATTTCATTTGATCATGTGATGTGTTGATTCTACCATAGGTTCGGACATCTATTGTTCATGTATTGAATTCTTGGACTTTGGTTCCAGAAACTTCAAAGAATCAAGCGATCATGTAATGCTATTCTTTCAATCAACAGCTGAAGTATCTGGAGTTCTCAGTTCTGGATACAACTACCGTTGGGATAGTTACTGTTTTGATGGTCTGCTCTTGATTTATTGCTGATTGGAATATGGAGCTGTTCAGAGTTCTTCGATTTTATTGTTGCTGATTTCAATTGGTCTCGTGGCAGTATAGGAGAAAGCAACTATCTGATGGGGTGTTTGCTTAGCTTGGTCTGGCTACAACTATGCTTCTTGAATCTTTTCTAAATGTTTTCATTTATGCAGGTAATTCCAGATAGTTACAAGGATTCTCTCCATACCACTCAAATGGGAGAAGTAGAATTAAACAGGGTAGAGGTTTGTGAAGCTGGTTACAAAACGTCTCAAGATATGGCCTACATAGGGGAAAAAACAAATGGTATGGGCTGGCATTCATCTCCAAATGAAGAACATATCTTTAAAAAAACATCAACCCATACACAAACAATTAAGATGCCAGATGAAGGATGTATGGTTTACGGGTAAAGTTCTTACCTGATGCTTATACTTTATTAGAGATTTTGGAAGTAAATGTTAATTAGTATTACATTTCCTTGAAGATGTGCACATTACCGTCGAAGATGTCGCATTAGAGCTCCTTGTTGCAATGAGATCTTTGATTGTCGTCACTGCCACAATGAGGAAAAGGTTTGTTCTTTTCATATGTTTTTAAACGTAATTTTTCTCCAAGTTGCACAAATTTTACCCCTGGTTATGATTATCTTGTAACACCCCTAATTAATGGAAGTGCTGTAGAACCACCTATAATCTTTTTTGTTTATTATCAATGTTATGATTCTCCTAAAGCATCTTTCTTGTGATGCTCAGAACAATATTAATGTTGACCAAAAACATAGACATGACATGCCACGACACCAAGTCAGTCATGTAAGTTGTGCTTGTTCCTTTTTCTATATGTAGATGTGTCTTCATGACCGATATTCATTAATGCTAAAATGGAATATTTCTTTGGTTCTCCAGGTTGTATGTTCAATCTGTGGCACAGAGCAAGAGGTGTGTTGATTTTTTGTATTGCTACTGTTTTGAGTTTTTGTTTTTGGTGATGAAACTTTGGGATTTAATGTCGTCAAGTGACTTGGAGTCATGACCAATATATAAGCTTATGTTCCTGAACTTTGATTCCCAGTACATTTCTTGTTCAAAAGATTACCGTTGAGGTTATGTGTTGTACAAGTCTAATGTCTATTGTTTTTCTGGCCAGGCTTGGCAAGTCTGCATTAACTGTGGTGTTTGTATGGGGATGTACTACTGCAAAATTTGCAAGCTGTATGATGACGACGTATGTGGTTGACTAGTTTCATTTCTTAATTTGTTTAGTTTTAACTAGGACATCTATTTGAGGACCTGCCCCACATGCAATGTGATACTATTTTCTGTTAGATGGAGTATATTTTCTTATATTTTTGGTTATTTGGATCAATATAATAATTTAGTTTTTGTGGGTCAACATTTTTGCAGACCTCAAAGCGACAGTTTCATTGTGATGGCTGTGGCATTTGCAGGTATGCTTATTGAAGCCCTGTTTTGTTCGTCTTGAAAATGATTGATGGTAAAACAAGGTTCCTAGAATGTACCTTTATTTGTGTCTATAGTAGGGTAACACTATTCTATCCTATTGTTAAGGAAAGTCCCATCTTTTCACAAAAATTGACACGAATTTGCTGTATACCTATAAATGATAGAAAAGATGTGATCGTTTTATTAGGCAAGGATTGATAGTACACACATATGTCGTTGATTTCTTGTTTACCATTTTGAGTAGAAACTAAAGGATTTATCTCTTACTTCCAAATATGTTTATTCCCATCTTTCATTAACACATTACCTGGAATGTGTGAATGTTCTTTTGCAGAATTGGAGGGCGTGAGAATTTCTTCCACTGTGACAAGTGTGGTGAGTCATTTATGTTTTGTGTTCATTCCAAGTGTCTTTTGTTCCCTTCTCTCCCTCCGTCTCTCCCCTTTTTGGGTGAAAAATTTATGGGTTTTTTGACCAATCTAATCATGTGATTATAAATTCCGACTAACATGGGATCTGTCCCTGCTATTTTGATGTTCTTTGAAGGCTGCTGTTACTCGATTCTTCTCAAAAACAGCCACCCCTGTGTTGAGGGAGCCATGCATCATGATTGTCCGGTTTGTTTTGAGGTTGCAACTTAATGCTCCTCTGTTGACGTGTATTCAGTTTTATGAACTAATTTAGTTTGTGACTAACCGTTGTTGTGATGATGCTCTGGTAGTTTTTATTCGAGTCCAGACATGATGTAACAGTCATGCCATGTGGGCACACAATTCACAAGAACTGCTTAAAAGAGATGAGGGAACATTATCAGTAAGCACTCGTGTAACTATTACTATTTCTATCTACAGATATAATTTTTAGGGGATAAAGTTTCTATCTGGACTACTTATCTACAGATAATTTTGAGGGGATAGAGTTTCTATTTTGATTACTTATCTACAGATATAATTTTGAGGGGATAAAGTTTCTATTTTGATTACTTATCTACAGATAGATATAATTTTGAGTGGATAAAGTTTCTATTTTGATTACTTAAATAGGTATGCTTGCCCTCTCTGTTCGAAGTCAGTCTGTGATATGTCTAAGGTGTGGGAAAAATTGGACACGGAGATTGCAGCTCTACCAATGCCAGAATCTTACCAGAGTAAGATGGTATAAGATTATCTCCCTCTTTTTAAGGTATGTTCTTTGCTACAAGGATATGACATTCTTTTGCTGTTAAATCTGATGTGATTTTGTTACACAACCGTCTCAGGTTTGGATTCTTTGTAATGATTGCGGAAAGACAAGTGAAGTCCAATTCCATGTTGTGGCTCAGAAGTGTTTGAATTGCAAGTCATACAACACTCGTCAAACTAGGGGCTGAGCTGTGAGATAAAGTCTTCTGCAATGGGTTCACTACAAACGTGTAGATCATTGCAAGTCATACAAAACTTGTCAAACTGGGGGCTGAGGTGTGCAGTAAAATCTTCTTGCACTAGAAACGTGAAGTCCTTAGTGGAGCAATCATGAACTCAAGCAAGATATGCTTAGGCAAATAAATTGGATGGATGGATGGACTTGTGTTGTCATGAGCCAAGTGGCGCGTGTTTGGCAGCTTCATGCAGCAAGAAGTCGGGGAAGTGTTTTTTTTTTTTTTTTTTTGGGTTTCCTTGGGGTGGGAGGCAAGTATTGCGTCAAGGTCAAAAGTTGTTTCGAATAACATATGCCTTTTGACTTTAACGCTTTCTTCTGAACTCATTAGTGTTTTAGAGGAACAAGTTTATAGAACAGGCTTTGATATGATGCAAACAAAGTAAAGGCTAATTGTGCATTATGCTGATGGCTACGGATTTGGTATGTGTTAAAAGGAAACGGGCAGGAAGCAGATCCGAGAGTTAATAAATTTGGGTGCGTACATTGAGATGAGCTCTAGTTTGGGGCTAAGTGTTAAATTTTGGGCTAAACGTTTTAAGATTTGATTAATATAGGATCAAACATTTTAATATGTTCAATTAAGGTCCAAAGATTATCCATTTTGTTGAATGCTAGGTTATTTGAGACAGAGATGTTTTATGTGATATTTTTCTTACCGTTCTCTTTTTTTACTGAAATCTGTCTGTTTTTTTTTTGTTTTTCTTCTTCGAACCAGTGATTGTTCTCTTTTGCACTTGCAAAGTCTATCAAGAAGTTGTCCCTTAATCTTCGTGGTACTAGGAATTACTTTCACCAACAGTTATTGACTCAAGTTTGGAATAAAAAGCAAATCACAAAAAATCTACACTAAACAAACTCCTGAGAATTTGGTCAGATCATATTTACTATTATGCTCTTTCTGTACCTAGCTCTTTTACGTTTCACTCTTCCAAAATGTAGAATGCAGATACTTTAACTGAAAAGTGGTTCAGTTGCTGACCATCTTATACATGAGGTGAGGTTATGCATGCTAAAAATTCAGTCCTATAAGCATCCAAGGGGTGACCTCAACTAAAGAATCATTTAGTGCATACTAAATGTTTAGGAAGATTGTTCCAGTCGTACAAAATACTTACCAGGATCAATTCCGTCAGTATTTGGGGCTTCCAGTATTGTGACATTCCTAATAGTAATATTCTTGCAATCATATGGTGAAGTGTCCAAAATGGAGAATAAAGTAATGTTGTATTGAAAATAAGGATGTCACTAAAACACATTATCTGTACAAGAGGAGAAGACCCTTGGTATGGCTGATACTTCTTCCACCATGTTCCATTTATGGTACCATTGTGACTTCTTGAGGGGAAATGAGAATAGACTCAGATCCATTAAGTACTTAAGCCATTTAATAGTTAAAGTTTAGTAAAACTTTATTATCATTGACGTCTTCTTTCCCAAAATTATAATTAAACAAAGAGGAAAAATTGGCATTTGCAGTTTCCTTCTATTAGCAACTTAACATTTCACATTCTTCTGTTTGATTTGAACCACTTCTCTTAGGAACATATTCTGAACCGTCTTCATGATTTCTCACTTAATTTCTACATCTCTAATCTTTATGCATTGTTTCCACCAAATATGAAGGGTAAATAGGAGGTCTAGAATATAATTTTCAGACTCATGTAATAGTTCTAAAGCATATGTTTGGACTAGGACCAACTTAAGACCAATACTATTCCCAAGTTTATTGATATCAAAATAATCACCTTCCAAGAAACCAATCAAATTAGTACATCGTACCATTCATTTTCTTACTTGAAGAGTTCCCAAACGTACTATTATTACAACATCTTTGAGATTTATTGGATGTTCTCTTCCATATCCATCAGTGAAAGATGAAAATTTCCAGTAAACCCTTCATTACAACCAAGAAAGCAACAAAGTAAATCCTCTAATCAACCTCATTATCTTGAAGAACTACTACTCATTCTCAAGTACTCCTAGTTGGTGTCTTCCAAAATGTAGTACAAATTGGAGAAGGAGAAATAGCCTTTGGGAAGAGCACAGACTAATTTGAAGAAGAAGAAGAAGAAGAAAGAAGAGAGAAAAGAGAAGGATTTAAGTTTAAAAAAAATGAGAATAGTGAGAAAGATAAAAGCCACTTTGTTAAATAATAAAAAAAGAAATTAGATAATTTAAAAATTCACAAATTCACAAATTCAATATCAGTCATAATGAAAATGTCATATAGGACACCTCATTCAAACTTAACGGTGCATGTATGATACTGTCAGATTTGCGTCCAAAATAGTCTAACATTAAGCAGAATCGATAACATTTGGATCTTTGTTGAGCATATTAAAATGTTTGGCTCCAAATTGATCAAATTCGAAAACGTTGCCTCTAGTTTGATATGATTTGACTAAAAATGGAATAATAATGCTTCAAATTTTATTTAATTTAATCATAAATTTTTAGGGCATATTAAACATGTGTCATTTGAATTATAAAAGCTATTAGACTTGTTTTTAATCAGGATATGTTAGAATTCATAAAATAATTAAAGATAAATAGAGATAGTTTATCATTTTTCTATACCAATTTAAAGACTAAATAAAAAAATCTATCAAATATAAATATGATTATGCTTAAAAATTAAAGATTTTTTAAGAAAATTTTTATCTTTTAATTTATCATTATTTGTTATAATATGAATGACTTTTTGAAAGAGTAACACTTGTCAAATATACTAAAAATAAAATTTAATTTTGTACAAGGATTGTATTTACAAACAATATATGTCTAATTTCTGTAATAAATAAATAGGAGGGGTTGGTTGAATTTGATTAACAACTATTGAAGGTAAATCAAAACAAATAATACAAAAGTGATAAAATTAATCACTTCGTGGCTCAATCTCAACCTGCAAACAAATGTACACAATTAATCGTTATGTTTTATCTCTTCTTGAAATTATCGGTCTTCACAATTTGCAAACAAATGCACATAATTATCACTGCAATTTCTATGGTAAATTAATTGTACGATAACATTGGTCTCTTTTATGAGACACAAGTTTAAAGAAGCATAGATAAAGCAAGGTATAACATTGATTGATGCTCCTAAATCTAGCATAACTCCTTTAATTACAATGTTATCAATCTTACAGAGAATGATAAATATACTTGGATCTCTATGTTTCGGAGGCATTTTCGTTTTTAAAATTGTAGAAACATTGTCATCTATCATAACCTTCTTATCACCTCTTAGCTTTCTCTAATATATGCACAATTCCTTAAGGAATTTTGCATACCTAGGCACCTGTTTGATTGCTTCTAGAAAAGGTATATTTACTTCTATCTTTCAAAAAGTCTCCAATATTTCTCCTTTTTCCTCCTTATTCGATTTCACCAACCTACTAGGAAAAAGGTGGAGGGTTAGGCTTAACCATATTAGGATATTTAGAATTTACCTTTGAGCTAGACGAGGGATTTCCTTCTTCTGCTAACTCCTTGTCAATCTAATCTTTATTGGCTATGCTTGATAGGGTCCTCCGGCTCCCTTTCACTCCTCAAAGTCATCACAATAACATTCTTTGAATTTATCTAAGGTTGAGATGACAATTTTCTAAGAAGTTAATAGCTATTGCCATCTGACCTATTTGATTATTCAAATTCTAGATGCTAGACTTTGTATCTTGAAATTTATGTCCTGCCTTTTCTTGATATTGTTTTAGATCTTGCTAAATTGCAGACTTAATTATATCTTCCAAAGATATACCTAAGTTGGAAGTGTAGGAAAATCCCGGGACGGACATCACATGCCCAGGCAGCGGAAAACAAAAATTTTTGTTCCCGGGACTTTCC
>JANZLH020000141.1:1739398-1749748 GCA_026770325.2 Erythroxylum fimbriatum
TGCCTTTATATCTGGTCATTGAATGCTGTACCTTTATCTTTATTATTACTTGCCCTCTTCTATTTATTCATTCGCTTAACCTGGAGCTGTGAAAAGGTTTCTCTCTCTTCCTTTACCTCTCCGCCCTTGCCTTCCTGTACAGCGCTCTGTCGTCAATGTCTTCTATCTCGGGTGAGTTTCCCTTCTTTTGTTCTCCCTTTTGGCTTTGCGTTTTTTTTCGTTTGACTTTCATCCATATTTTACTGTGTATACAGATGGCCTACAGCTTTGTTCAACATAGATGGTTGGAGTATCTCTTTGCGCTTTGGTAAGTTTTGGTTTTTCCTTTTGTTTTCCTTATTCTTTTTTCCTTCTTTTTGTGTTCTTAAGTCTTCGTTTTTTCTTTTGTTTTTCTGCAGGTGTTGTAGTTTCTCTCCGGCAGGTGTTTCTCTTTCAGCTTTGGTAAGTTTTGGGTTTTCCTTTTCTTTCTCTGCAGGTGTGATAATCTTTCCTTCTTTTTTTCCTTTTTTTGTGTTGTTAAGTTCTCAGTTTTATCTTTTGTTTCTCTGCAGTTGTTGCAGCTTCTTTCTTCCAGGTGACTGTAAGTGTTGCCATGTCTTTCTCTTTCTCTTCCATGTGGTGTTTCTCGCTCTCTCCCATGTGTTTGTCGTTTTCTCCCATGTGTTTCTCTTTCTACTTTGGTAAGTTTGCGTTTTTTCCTTTTGTTTCTCTGCTATGCAACTGCGACAAATTTTCCTTTTTCCTTTTCGTGTTTCTGTTGTTAAAAACGAATTAAGTTGATGTCATTTCCGAGTATCATTAAATTTCATTTATCAATTCAATTTCTATTGTTGAATTCCTCATTACTGTTTATTTTATTATGATTTATTAATTACAATTATTATTACATTTCACTTCTCTGCATGTGCTTGAAGCGTCTCTGCCGACAAATTTCTTGCTGTTATTGTTCCTTCGTCTTACTTTCTATTTATGCTCATTATACAATTTACATATTTACAGATAATTTCATTAGTCACATTTTTATTATTTTATTAGAAAGCTTATAATCTTGGTTTATATATTTTTATATTTTCCCTTGTAATTTATATATAATTTATAAAAAACAAATTAAAAACTTATAGATTAACCTATCTTTGTACTGCTCAAGTAACCGGTAGACATGTAAATAATTGGTTGCATAAAAAAATTTCATGATAAATATATTAAAATTAATAAAGGTATAAATTAAAACAACAAAAAATTAAAATTTATATAAACAAATTAGTCGAAATAATAAAGATAATAATAATAATAATAATGTGTAAATGATGACTGCTACATTAAATAGGTTAAACAGAAGTGCATCTATGAGGTATATAATCCGAGAAGAAATATCAAGCGATCCAAAATCGCATCTCTCTCCAATTCGTTTACTCCAAGAAGCATAACGCAATTTAAAAGCCACATTTAATTCGACTTGGAAATGACATCAAGGGGATGGCGGTTCCTTTCGGAGCGGTTTTTTCGGATAAGGATAACTGAATGCATTTTAAAAATGAGGCGAAGCGCGAAGAGAAAAATCAGACGAAGGGGGAAACAAAAGCGTTACTGACTTCAATTGAATAAGTCCACATAGATCAGTTCGTCTTAATTTCCACTTCTTACTTTTCCCTTCGTCTTACTTTTGTCCTTCTTAGCTTTTGCTTCGTCTTACTTTTCTCTCTACACTATTTTTTGTGGTCTGCCGGTTAAATATTGATTCATATATTGATGTTAATATTATAATTCGTATTACATATATGTATATAATACCTATATACAGATATAATATACGTAGTAATAAAAATAAATCACAATAAGAATAATTAAACCTTCAATGGGCGGACATCTTCACTAAACCGCTGAGTGAAGAACGGTTTAAGGAAATCAGACGAAAGCTCAACATGCTGATGTTAGGTAACCAATCGTCTGACATTTCATAAGCCATGTTAGAAGGACGTACAAGTTAACGATGTTAATAACACTAAGTTGTAGCTGGTAACTTCTCCCATAAGGATGTTTTTTTAAGGAAATGATAACAGACGCAAGCAAATGCAACGCATATGTATAACTTTACATTAATAAACGCAAGGAACAAATAAAATCAGAGGAAAATTCAAAGCAATTGTCAGACAATAAAAAGACAAACGGAAACATAAACAAATATCAAACAACCGAAAGTGAACCGCAAACCAATTTTTTTTAAAGATTAAACTAGTTACAAGTTAGTGATTTTATTATTTTACTAATACAATGTATTGTTGTATAGCATCATCTTTATTTTTATATAACATACTTAAATTAATTTTATATAAGACTTCGTTTACGATCAAAATATTAGAATTTGCACTTTTAAAAAAAATATGACCAAAACAATATACTAATCGAAAATTATTCTAATGTTAATTTTATCATAAATATCATCATCATTTTGTATTTTAATTTACAGGACATTATTACTGTGCAAATGCTTTTTTTTCTTCTGCTAGTTATCGGTAAAAGAGCAGTTCCAAGTCCGTCCCTCTCGCTTTTTTCATCAAGCAAGCAATACATATGCATCCATTTCCCATCCTCAAGAACTTCTAGAGTTGGAGTTGAAATCATTCACGCTTACCTCAACAAATTCTTTCCACTTTCAAGACACTATAATTAGTCTCATATATACCATCAAACATCTGTTGTGCATTCACTAAATTATCGAATTTTATCTTATTGGAGCAGGAATTCAGTCGGAAATTGCATAACCAGGCTTCCAATTCTTGAGTTATTGACTAACATTTTGTCACGAACGAGTGAATCTGTCACTTGAAAATGGGCGTTCACTTACCTATAGTTGATGCTCGTAACTGATCAGTTGCTTGTAGATAATGGTAGCGTTTCTCTACCTACATTCTTAAGTAGAAGCTCTTGTGATTTGATCCTACTGAGTCCACTTTTTTCATCAATAATTTCTCCATGGGCGTTGGTTCGTCGTGGTATGAGCATGAAGTATCTTCAGTTCTGCCATGTCTTTTCAACTCAGCGAAATGGCTAAAAAGTGGCCTTCCTGGGAGTTTCATAGGTTCCCGATTCTCGTTTCAATTTCTGGCCCAAATTTTCGGATATTTTGCTTTCCATAATCGATCAACAATTGTCATCTTAAATGTTAAGAGAGAGGCAGAGATTTGTGGAGCTATTGCAGCACTGCTCAAGGTGTTTGTTGTCTGATCAAGGAGCACAAGTACACGGAGCCGTGGTGAAAATGGGGTTTGGGACTGATTCAATATTATGCACGAATCTTATTGACATGTACGGAAAATGCAGTAGAGTCGGCGTTGCTCGTGAAGTGTTTGATAGAATGCTGGAAAGTAATGTAGTTTCTTGGACAGCTCTTATGTGTGGATACGTGCGAAGTGGCTATGCCAAAGAGTCGTTACTTTTATTCTCTAGAATGGAATCATCAGGTGAGAAACCAAATGATTTCACTTTCTCTACTAATCTGAAAGCGTGTGGTATGTTGAATTATCTCTGCACTGGCATGCAGATTCATTGTACTTGCATGAAAACTGGATTCTATGCAGTGAATGTGGTGGGAAATTCTCTTATTGACATGTATTCCAAATGTGGTAGAATCAACGAAGCTGCCCAGATATTTCAAACTATGCTGGGACGAAATCTTATAAGTTGGAACTCAATGATTGCTGGATACACTCTAGCAGGATTTTGTGAGAAAGCATTGGTATTGTTTCAACTATTGCAAGAAGAAGGGGAAATCCCTGATGAGTTTACAGTAACAACTACTTTAACGGCTTGCAATGGTCTTGGTGCTATTAGAGAAGCTATCCAAATTCATGCTTCCTTGATCACTAGTGGATTCAAATATTTGGTTAAGACAAGCATTGCATGTGCACTTGTTGATGTATATGTGAAATGTGGAAAGTTGTTTGAAGCTCAGAAAGTTTTTGACCAGATAGAAAAGAAGCATGTGACATCATGGAGTGTTCTAATTCTTGGTTATTCCCAAGAAGGAAACTTAGCAAAGGCCATCCATTTGTTTAGGCAGCTAATTGAGAGTGGGATTGAAATCGACGCATTTGTTCTCTCTACCATGATGGGAGTGTTTGCTGATTTTGCACTTGTGGAGCATGGCAAGCAAATCCATGCATATGCAGCCAAAGTCCGACCTGGTTTAGACATATCAGTACGCAATTCGATTGTGGATATGTATCTAAAGTGTGGAATGATAGACGAGGCAGACAGATATTTCAGTGAAATGACCTCTAGAAATGTGATATCTTGGACAGTTATGATCACGGGCTACGGGAAACATGGCCTTGGAGAAAAGGCAATTACTCTCTTTAAAAAAATGCAATTAGATGATATCGAGCCTGATGATGTAACTTACTTGGCCATACTCTTTGCATGTAGCCATTCTGGTCTAGTTGAAGAAGGTCAAAGATACTTCTCAAGGTTGTGTGCTGACCACAGAATTAAAGCTAGAGTAGCCCACTATGCTTGTATGGTTGATCTCCTTGGCCGAGCTGGGCGCTTAAAAGAAGCTAAGAATCTCATAGACACGATGCCTCTAAAGCCAAATGTAGGTATATGGCAAACGTTGCTTAGTTCTTGTAGAGTACATGGAGACTTGGATATTGGAAGAGAAGTAAGTAACATTCTTTTGAATTTGGACGGGAATAATCCAGTCAACTACGTGATAGTGTCAAACATGTATGCTGATGCTGGCTGTTGGAGCGAGAGTCAGAGAATAAGAGAATTGGTGAAGATAAAGAAGCTTAAGAAAGAGGGTGGACTCAGCTGGATAGAAATTGACAAGAAGCTTCACTTCTTCTATGGTGGAGATGATGCACACCCACATACTGACAAAATCCATCGGGTACTGATGGAAATGGAAAAGAGAATGAAGGAGGAGTTGGGCTACATTTATGGGGTGAAATATGCATTACATGATGTGGAAGAGGAGTCCAAGGAAGATAGTTTAAGAGTTCATAGTGAGAAGTTAGCAATTGGTCTGGCATTGGTTCAAGGTGGCTTGGAAAATAGGGTTATTCGTGTCTTCAAGAACTTGCGGGTTTGTGGGGATTGCCACGAGTTCATCAAGGGCTTGTCAAAGATCTTAAAACCTGTATTTATGGTGAGAGACGCCAATAGGTTTCACAGGTTTGAGGGTGGTCAGTGCTCCTGCGGAGACTATTGGTAAATGGCTATGTTCCATTCCTAAAGATTATGGTAATGCCATGGAATATTTTCCTTCTCTTATTTCAATTATTTTTTTTCTGTTTCAACTACTCTCAAAGGAAATTGATCGGTTCTAACAAACACTGTCACATTATTCTATGGTTTAATAACTAATTGACTAAATTAATGTCGTTTTAGGCTATGATATGATCGAATTTCGAAATTTTAAAAAATTTGGGTCTGGCTGAATCATTTATTGTCATTTATATCATGAGATATAGAAGTGACCAAAATTAAACCTAATTCATAATTGGTAAAAGCTAACTTCAAAAATCTTTAAAAATATTATACTATTAACTAATTTTTAATTTCTAAACCTTTTAAATCCAAAATCAATTAATAAATTCATGTATATTTTTTTAATTTTGGAAATAATTTCTCTAGTAATAAAGAATAAAATTACATATTATTTAACCTTTTTAAAGTTGGAATATATTTTATTAGTAGTCATTTCTTTTACTCCTACTTCTCTCTAACTGCTTTTACGGAAATACCCTCAAACTTTTCCAATTTTGTTCCACCTAATCTCCTTTTTCCCGCGTAAACCTTCCCCTCCGGTTTGGGACCTCCCGGGTATGACGACTGCAGGGTAGGCCCGTGGGGACGGCCTTGCACCGGGCTCACCGTTTCTAGCATGGAGAAAGGTGAATCTTCGGGGCCCAAGGATGACTTCCCTGAGTTGTCACGAGAAAACTTGCTGCCTAATGAGGCAGAGATGCGAAAACAAAAACGTACTGTTGATTGCGTTGATGGCGAGGGTAGTGTGGCAGGCTCACCTCCTCAAGAAGCCTAGAAGAACAAATTACTCCTAGAACCAAAGAAGGAAACTCTGAATCATTTTCATGATGTATCGAAGGATGGTATTTTATCTCCTACTTTGGAGTTGTTAACAGTTGGAACAAAAGTGTGGTCATGGGCATTGGTTGGATTCTTTTGGAATAAGCGTTTAGCTTTCCCTATGGTGCATGCTTGGGAAAAAGCGCGTTGGGCAATGAGGGATTGGAGAGAGTGTTATTGTGGAAAGATGGGACCTTCTTATTCAAGTTCCAAAGGAAAGTGGAATGTCTGTGTGAGAAAAATCACTGATTCTCCATCAATCAATACGCAGAACCAACAAAAGCGTGAAGAACTAAGAAGTTTGTATCTGAGAGTTGTCGAAGAAGAGAAGGAGGAGATGACCTTATGAAGAACACATCAGCTGAAGACTAATACATAAGACAAGCCCACGTGACAAGAGACACAAGCCTGAAACAAATACACTCTTCAAGGCACTGCCGTTTCATGCATTACTCAAGCTTAAGATGTCAACAAAACGCAGCTTCATTTGTTCAATACGCAGGTGTTATAAAACGCAGCAACAACAAATGCAAAATGCACAAAGCAGCAGTTATAAGAATATTACTTAAGATGTTGTCGTATTTGTCACAATCTAAAGCAAATCAAGGAAGTAGAGTTAACACATAAAACGCATAACATATGGAGTTCATTAAAACAGTCACGTCAAAGGCACATGCTGATGGTCTGATTCAGCAAGAAGCATCCGAAAGCCTCATTCTTCATCTCCTTCAGCTATAAAAGAAAGCTATAGCTTCAGACAAAGACAAGTACACAGTACATACAAAAATTGTATTCTTCAATTTTTAGCATTCAATGTTCGAGAGTGAGATCAAGAGTGAAAAGAAAAGGGTTTTGGGAGTGTGCTAGAATACTTACAGTGAGTATTAGGAGAGTTTTGAGACTCTTGCAAGTGATTCAAAAATCACTCAAACTCTGTACAACCTTCTTCATTTCTTTCTTCCTCATTAGTGAAAATCTTATCACCATAGGTGGGAACCTTGGATGTAGATAATTCTTGACTATCGAACCAAGTAAAATTTGTGTCTTCTTACTTTTCTGCAAGTTCTACATTTGCAAAATAAATCTTTATCAGATCTTTGTTTGAAAGATAACAGCAAAAGCAATAGATAACCCAACGCTCTGAAATCCTTGAACAAGGACCGTGACATATAGGAGACCAACCTTTGTTCTTACAATGGTGGAGACTAAGATTGGAGTTGGATAGAGGAGGTGTGGATACATTCCCTCTCTGGGTGAACTTTCACAATCTTCCTTTGGAATTATGGACATTGGATGGGCTGAGTTACATCGCTAGTATTATTGGCAAACCTCTGTTTATGGATACTCGCACCGAAAAGATGGAAAGGATAGGATATGCCAAGGTGTGCATTGAGACCCAACGAAATATTTCACTTCCTGATAGCCTTACGGTGATGTGTTTAGGCGAGAATGGTGAAAAGGTGAAGAGGGTAATTTCTCTATATTTTCCATGAAAACCGAACACCACTAAATGGTTACCTACAAGTAAAGTTTTCTCAACGGGTACTCAGGTGGAACTGGTGGTGAATGGGGACTCAGCCGAGAGGGTAATAGGGGATAACTATAAATTAACGCCTGTAGAGAATGAGAAGGAGGTGCTCAACTCTGGTCCAGTTTTGAGCTTACCGAATAGACTAGACACACCAACTAAAGCAAGTTGTATGGGAAGCAACGCTAGTCGGGAAGCTCTTCAAGAGGGAACCAGACTTATGCTCAATGAGTAATTAATAACAGCAGATCAAGGAGTAATAGAAAGGCCTAAGGCGTTCCACGTAACTGCAACTGCAGTAATAGCAAGACCTGATGAAGTACTGAACTTAGCAGATGGGGTGACTGGGGGAGAAGTCTGTGTGCAGACTACTTTAGCTTCTGAAGATAATTTCACCAGTCAGGATGAGGAGAGGGCCTGCATATCCAAACTGAATTTGCAAGACATAAGTCTGCCAGGAAGAAGGAAGGGGAAATCTAAAGGGGCTTTGTCCCCAATATGTCCATCCTAGTGTGGAACACAAGGGGGCTAAATGACTCCCTTAAGAGGTATTTGGTTAAGGAGTTAATCAAGGATACAAAACCTGCTCTGGTGGGATTGTTGGAGACGATCAAAGACCTTAGGTTGCTGGAAAACCAACATTTTTTGGGATCACAATGGAAGATCATCTCTAATTATACCTCTTAATTTAATGGGCATATAATTTGTCTGTTTACTTATGATCTGATTGAAGTTCACCTAGTAGAATAAAGCGACCAGCATATACATTTGTCTTCCAAGTTTGAAGGCCATCATATAACGTTTGTACTAACTCTGGGAATTTATTGCCTTAATAACCCTGTGTTATTCAAAAGTTGCTAAAAAAATCCTGACATATAAGAATTAGCAAAAAAAACCCTAAGTTGAAATTTTATTAACTCACGACCCCTTAAGCAAATCTGGTCAACGAATGGACTTGAAAAGTCTATTTTGCCCTTACAATTAAACCACGGGTTAACGCTTCGACTCTCGTTAACGCTTCTACTCTCTCATCTCATGCGTCGGTAAGGTAGCTTCTAAGACCGCCGTTCAATCCTCGCCGTCGTCACCACTCTGTTATGCGTCGGTAGTGTTGCTGTTGTTGGTCTGATCATTTGAGCTTGAAACTCGAGGATTGGTACTTTCTATTCCCGGCAGGACCTGTGAAGAACTGAAACTAGTTCTGCTCTGTGTTTGGTTGGTGAAGAGCTGTTGGGTAGGTGAAGAAGTGGACATGAAGCCACCAAGATCAGTGCAACTTGGGTCAGATCTCAGGTTCTTGGACCAGACAGCATCAAGATTGAGGAGGGAATTCGAGTTGGTAAGTGGTGGTGCGGGTGATCTAGACAAAGGATCGAAGTAGTTCGATAAAGGGTCAAACATAGATGACGATAAAGAAGGGTGGTGGTGGTAGTAGTGGTGGTCCGTTAGCGGCGGTTGTTGCGACGGCTGGTTGGACATGGAGCCAGCAGTATGGTTCAAAGGGCTGTTGTTATTGTTACTCAAGAAAGCCGAGATCGACTCAGCTGGTGAGTCAAACTCTTCATCTCCACCACTTGAAGATTGCATACTTCCACTATTACCAGAATCCATGTTTCTCTGATTCTCTCCTCCAGAGACAGAGAGCTCTACAGATATGAAAAGACAGAGACACAAACGTTCTTGTTACACAGATTCTGTTGAAGATGAAACAAACAAAGCAAAGAAAGAAAGAGAGAGAGAGATATTTCGGAAGAGAAGAAGATAAGAGAGTAAGCTATCAGAAAGTACTACCTAACATAAGCTAGCTAGCTCTCTTTAAAGCTCTGATCTGAAACCAAGACTTGCTTTTTCTCTGTCTTTGTGCAAAAGGGTATGTAGAAAGAATGGAATAAACAGCCCACGGATCATGAGATTGATGGTTTGGATTGGTTTCACTTACAGCAACTGATATAGAGACACAGAAATAAAGAAAGAGAGAGATAAAAGAATTAACCCTTTTTTGGCCTCTTTTTGCTAAATATAGGTTGGCAATGGAGAATTAGGGTTTGCCAAAGCAATAGACACATGACAAGAGTCTCTTCTCTTCTCTGCTCTTATCTCTCCATACCTTTTCTTCTTCGGAAAACAGACAGAGAGAAAGAGAGAGTGTGGGCGTGGTGGTGACAGGCTATAGGAGGAGGAGGCCAATGGGTCAAAGTAAGTGAGAGTTGTGGTTTTCATTCACTAGTGTGAAAAGGAGAAAAAATATACATGTGATTAAAAAATATTTATATTACACTATTAAAAAAATAAACTTTTGAAAAATACCCTTTTAATATTTTATTTTTCTTATTTATGTTGGGAAATAATAATGATTTGGCCAAGCAAACGTAATGTTGAATGATTCAAAGGAGAAGGGTAAAAACATCAAAGTAATTTATAAATTATTGTATATTCAAAATTTTATTTAAAATTTGTAAAAAAAATAATACTCATTTAATATAATACTTTGAAATTTTGTAAAAAATAGCACCCATTTAATATAACACTTCGAAATTTTAATTTCAGAAACAAACTTTCTATTAATTAGAATTAAGTTTACGTAATATTTATCAGGTTTTTGTTAGTTATTATAATAATTTAATTATAATTATGTCCATTAAAAATTAAATTATTTATTAATTTAAAAAGATCCTCCTTACAAAATTTAATAATGTCTATAAGAATTTCACTATTTTAAAAAAATTACAAAA
>JANZLH020000141.1:1837075-1853015 GCA_026770325.2 Erythroxylum fimbriatum
GCTCCGCTATCCGCTATTCCGCTATAGCGTTTTCGGGGTCGGCCGCTCCGCGCCGCTATCCGCTATTAACTACTATGGATCTTAGGGGTTGCTTGGTTACAAACATTAGGAAAGGTAATGGTGGATTGGAAGGAGCTGTCCATGCAATTCCAACATGAGGGACAAAAGGTCCAACTTTGTGGCAATGCAGGACTTCAGATTACACCGAGGAGAGGCAATGGGAACCACGAAGATGGAGACTCAACACAGCAATGGTTGGTCAAAGGGAAGGGCCAAACAGTGGCACAAGCTACAAGGGAGGATGAATATGTGAACTGGGGTCATTTTCCTCACTTCAGCCTTGAGGACAAGGCTGCTCTTCCAGGAGGGGGCAATGTTAGGATCTTCGGGAGAGAGAGAGTGATTTATTCCATAGGAAGAACAGTGGGCCAAGGAGGGAGTTAGTTATCAGTTGATGTGGCAAATTAGTTAGGCATAACAGAATGTACCTAGAGGGGGGGGGTTTATAAAGGGGGAGAGAGAAGGGAGGAGGGCAGGCAGAAAAAAGAAAAGTTGTGACAGAAGAACATCCATACCTTCTGAGGAGTAGATCTGCTCTGGATCGGGAGAAATATTATATTTCTATACTGTAGTGATATATATACATCACAGTTATATTGCATTAATATAGCAAAACTCGAGTATTCTAAAAATAGAGTTCTATCATAATGGAAAGTACGGTGAAAAGAAGTTTACTTTTAGAGAGACACCCACATCCAAAGTTATTCATGTTGAAGATAGCACTAGACCAATTACTCGAAGTTAATTGTGTCTTTCAAGTTAAGGGTATATGAAGTTTCTATCTGATGTGAAGTGATTCCTCTGAAAATAACTCATATTGTACTTGATCAACTGTGACTTTATAATCGTGATGTGTAACATTTCAGTAAAACTAAAATCTACTGATTTATATTCCACAGAAAGAAGATAATTTTGAAAGTTATGAAGGTAAAAAGTAAACAAGCAAAAGGAAAGTAAAAGACAACACAAAGAACAAGGCCTCTTAATACCCTTAAAAAGAGAAGCTTGCACAAGCTAGCAAGGGAAATATTTTTACAATGCTGGTGAGGGAAGTAACTGAAAAAAATCTAAAGCACCCTTTGCAATGCCTAAAGAAACAAGTAAATTATTGTTTAATTTTCATACCTTACACCTAATGATTTACCAAGTAAATTACCTCATTTACAAGATATTCAGCAGGCTATTAGCCTGTGACCAAGGTTCCCTTCATAAAACTTACGTAAATCTCTTAAATACTATTGAAATTGAAGAGCTAAAGAGACAACTGAAAGAGTTAGGTTCATTTAGAAAAGTCTTAATCTGTGTGCAATTCTTGCATTACTGGCCCATAAAAAGGATTGAAGCACGAAAATATCAATCGATTGTCGTGTAATAAACAAGATCATAGAAAGGTATAGGTTCATTATCTCTCATCTCAATGACATGATAGAAATCATGACTGGTGCCATGAAATGGATACCAACAAATCAAAATTAGACTTGTGGGCAACATTAAGGGAGAGCTTTATTAATGGTTGATAATACTATTTTGACTCACAAATGCACCTAACACTTTTATGAGAGTGACACACTAAGTATTTCAACCATTTTTTGACAATTTTTTGGTGCGGGATAACATACATAATTGGACCTAATTCTTCATATGGAAGAACTTGAATCCAATATTTCTATGAATAATTCAACCAACAAGAATCCTGTCAAAATAGTTTCTTAAAATTCAAGCAAGGAAGCCTGTTTGTTTTGATTCCTTTACCGCAAAAAGAAAGTTAATGTTGACGCTGAAAGTTTGGTATAAAACATGTGAGATATCTTTGATGAAGTGCAATGGAAGATCAACCCAATGATGGAATTTAATGAAGGCAACAAGGCAAATAGAATGTCTCTTATGGGGTAACAATAAGAAGCTTGAATCAAAGAGTATTGAACCTTATAAAACCTTTAAGGTGAAAAGTGCTAACACCAACATTTTGGAATTGTCAAGTGACAAGAGAGTTACTCTTATATTCAACAGTGCAAAATTAACACTTATCATGGCATAACCTTTTGCATTCTCATACTGCAACTATAGGAATTTCAGTCATTCCTTATCTTAAAGAATAGGTTGAAGATATTTTCTATGAACAAATTTTATCCAAAAGAGTTGGCGATTATAAGTGATTTCTTGTCAAGTAAAAAGAAAAACCTTCTAACAACACAACTTAAAAATTCAAATTTCAAAAGCTAATCCAAACTTGTATAGTAGTATTTATCAGATTCTTACTCAAAGACAACTTTAGATAAAATAGTGAAAAACGTATGCAAAAAAAAAAGAACTTAACAATTTACAAACGAAACAAAAGAATATACATCAACCACAAGCTTTAATTTATGAAGAATGAGAGTTGGTAAAATACTATTCATGTTACCGTTCATATGCATATTGGCAACAAGGACAAGTTAGTCATATTTATTTTATACTAATTTGCCTTAATAGATACAAATTAGAAAGAATCCTTATTAAAATAAAATTCAATTTGGACATTTTAGTTGGAATCCTTTTACCAATAGATCTCTGGTTCCAAGAACTCCTTTATACACAAGTATTCAGCCCTTCAATGAGAGGAAAGTTGTTTTATTTTTTTGTAAAGTTTGCCTTTTTAAAGTAAAAAGTGTTTCATAACCCTTTGAGATTCCTAGAACATCCCATTGTCAGGTTTTCTTTAATAAAAGACCTCACAACCTAATCTGAATTTCAACAACTAGAATTTGAAGTTTTAGCAGCCCATATAGAAATTTCAAGCCTGAAGTTCAAATTCCTGCAACATAGCAAAAAAGCCCACAAATTTTCTAATTTTCACGAGTTTTATTAATTAATTGACCTATCTTTTATTCATCTTACATCAATTAAACTTTGTATTAATAGCAAAGTCTACCAATAGTAAACATCCACATAATTTTGCAAAACTGCATATGAATAAAGCTGAATAATAGTTCTAGTTTAATAATTGGAAACTACAGCAAATTCATAGCCTAAGGAATTTTTCTAAACATGCCAACTAATTAATCATTTTAAATCATTTCTCTGCACTATTCCTTTTGGAAATGTGCTAGGAGATATAAAGTTTATTGCTAAGGAATAGAGCCTACAATCATAGCACTTTTGCAATTTTATAAACACCAAGGGCTCTAGAAAGTGTTGTTGATTGATAATGCCTCAAGTTTGCTAGCTCATCCCCATCAAAGCTCACACATACGTATAAAAGCAACTTATATTTGCACACAAGTTAAGTATTGTGATTAACGAAGTAATTAATTAATCAATAATGGTAAAAATTATAACCTAAAAGCATACTAAAATTATTGGTATTTCACTCCCCAGAGTTTCTTTAAAGCATTCCACTTTGTTAGAATACAATAGTATTTTAATATGGGTATTTAAGTCTTTTATATACTTGCTCCTATTTATAAATAGAAGATGACTAACCCACGTAAGGTTAGGCCATCATATTCTCAAATTCTCTTCTTCCTGTCTTTTTCTTCTCTACATCTATCTCTCTACAATTTATTACATGGTTTCAGAGTGAGGTTTATTAGATCTGATTACAATCATGTGGATTTCTCTCTAGATTCTTTAATTCTTTTCTTCTTGTCAGATTTGGGTATCATGTCCTAAAAAAAAACTCTCGGAGACTATTTTTTGTTGAAGGATAAAAATGCAGTTGTAGCCCAGGTTGGTCTAAGTAGATACCTGTGTTATTATTCTCATTAGTTTTTGGTTATTTTTTTCCCCGACGATGGCTACCAAGAAGCCTGAATTGGTTCCGATTGACTGAACGTCATTTGAATGGTGATAACTATCCTTAGTGTTGGGGAGCGATCTCTAAATATCTTAGTGGGGTTGATAGGGAAGATCATCTTACCCAAGATCCTCCAAATGATCTTGGTGAGAACAAGTCATGGTGAAAGGAGGACGACAAGCTGCATTCACAACTGTTAGAGACAACTGAAGTGAACATCCAAGATCAAATTTATCATTGTGAAACTATAAAGAAGATATGGGAAACCTTGGTGTTTATGTTTTCAGGTGCAAATAACGTGACTCGAATGTATGATGTTGCCAGCGAGGTGTATCATGCTAACATGAAGGATAAGTCTGTTCAAGATTATTCCTATGATTTTTATTGAATGCTCGAGGAGATGAATTCACTATTTTCTTACACAACAGATATTGGTGTCCAAAAGGTTCAACGTGAACAAGTTGGAGTTTATGTGCTATTTAGTAGGGTTGTCTCGCAGTTTAGCTTTTGCCTACTCACAAATTTTAGCTAGTCTAGAGATTCCTTTGCTCTCAGAAGCCATTTGTCATGTATAGCGTGCTGCCCATTCTTTACCATCTAAAAATTCAACATCTAATAGTAGTGCACTTGTGAGCCAAGTTCCTTGTTCCGATAGTGGTAAAGGTGGTGGTCAAGGTGGCAGCTCGGGGGGCCGTGGTGGTAAAGACACTAGTGATCGTTCTAAGGGCAAAACAGTGTGTTATCATTGCGGAAAGCTAGGACAACATATAAAGAAGTGTTAGTTGCTTCATAGGACACCTCAGTGAGCTCAGTCTTTTGCAAATGCAACCACCTCCAAACCTCTTGAAGAGAAGCTTGTAAAATTATCAGTTGATGAGTATACACGCTTGGTTTAGTCACAAGGTTCTACAAAGGATTCTTGTCCTTCCTTCACTGCTACTCTAGTTCAGTCAGGTCATCCTACAACATGCCTCTCCTCCACTTCCTGCAAATGCGTCATTAACTCAAGTACAAGTGAACATATGATTGGCATTATAGGTCCTTTGTCCTCTGTTACACCATCATCCAATCCATTGAATGTTACTATTGCCAATAGCACTACTGTTTTTGTTTTTGCCTCTAGTAAATCCAATCCTATTCCTTCATTGCCTTTGTCCTAAGTTTTATATATACCCAATTTTCCTTTCAATCTCATGTTTATTACTAAGATTACTAAAGCTCTAAAATGTTTTGTTATTTTATTTGCACACATTGTGTTTTCCAGGATCTGTTGACGAATAGGATTATTGGTGGAGGTCGAGAGTCAGGGGGTTGTATCTTCTTGTGGGTGGTGAAGTAGCTCTTTCTGCATTGGCTACCAGTCCAAAGTTAGAGTCTCCCTTTCATCTTCATTGTCAACTTGGTCACCCGTCCTTGGCTACCTTGAAGAAGATTTTTCCCTTTTTAAGTTCCCTGTCTAGTTTTGAGTGTGAGTCATGTTAGTTTGCAAAGCATCATCGTGTTTCTTATTTTCCTAGAGTCTAAGAGAGTCGAATCTTCTTTTGAGTAAGTGCATTAAGATATTTGGGGTTTGTGTCCTATAGTCTCCAAAACTGGTTTCCAATATTTTGTTTGTTTTGTTGATGATTACACTTGTGTTACTTGGGTTTATTTAATGAAAAGTCATTCCGAGCTATTCTCAACTTTTACTGATTTTTGCAATGAAATTCAAACCCAATACAATGCTAAAATTCATGTTTTGCGAAGTGACAATGTAAAAGAGTACTTTTCTATTCCTTTGCTTGATTTTGTGAGAAAACAAGGAACTATTCACCAATCTTCTTATGTGGTGACTCCTCAACAAAATGGGATAGCTGAATGTAAAAATTGTCATTTACTTGAGGATGCTAAAGCACTTTTATTTCAAATGAAGGTTCCAAAATCTTTTTCGGCTGATGCTATTTTAACTGCTTGTTACTTGATTAATCGCATGCCTTTCCTCTGTGTTATAGGGTGACATTCCTTATTCCATCACTAAGTCTTTTTTTGTTGTGCCTCGTAAAATTTTTGGATGCACATGTTTTGTAAGTGACACTCATTCACGAATATCAAAATTGGATCCAAGATATTTAAAATGTTTGTTTGTTGGTTATTCCCTGGCTCAAAAGGGTTATAGATGTTATTCTTTTGATTTGAAGCGATATGTGGTTTCTGTTGATGTCACAATTTTTGAGTCTACTCCTTATTTTTCCTCTTCTTCTCTAGGTGAGTTTGTTAGCGAAGATGAGTTTTTGGTTTATCATGTTAGACAGGCTCTTCCTCCTTTTGTGCCGTTGGAAACTTGTCCACTTGTGTACGGTTACACAAGGCTACTCCAGGTGTGATATGGATGCATCTGTGGGCAAGATTTGTGCTTGAAGAGGAAGAAAAAGTAGCAGCTAAAAGCACGAAAAAGATATCAGCTAGGAAAGTTGCTTGCGTTGGAATTATTTTCCAGAACAGGAGTTTGTTTCATATCTAGAATATGATTTTGTTTCTTATTAGGAGTACTTTTTAGAGTTTATCTTTATTTTTCTGCCTAATTAGGAGTCTAAATTAGAATCCTAATTAGGGTTGAACTTGTGTTTTCGAGTCCATTTAAATGGGCAATCATTCAATAATAAAGCAAGCAATAATTTATCATAAAATTAGCTTAGAAGTAGAATAACTTGGTCCAATCTAGGCAAACCTTATCCTCGACAAGTGTTGCCCTTTTTCATCAGCAAAAATAGGCTCTGCAAGGAAGGGGTCCAACGTAAACAAGGGAAAAGAGGTTAACTTTTTTAAGAATCGTCCTTGGACTCAATCCCAAGCACGGGCACATAACAAGGTGACTGTGAATTGCTTCTCCCACTCTTTCCGATTGCGCTGACCCTCTTGCATCCCTTCCTGCGCCATGTCCTTCATCATATGATCCTAGTCTTGATCTTCCTATCGCCTTGCGTAAAGGTAAACGTAGTTGCCAGTATCTTGTTTCTTCTTTTGCTTCCACTGCTAATTTATCACCCCTTCGACAAGCATTTGTTGTTTCCTTAGATTCCATTTCTATACCCAAGTCTTTTATAGAGGCTTTGTCCCTTACTGGATGGAAGATAGCCATGGAGGAAGAGATGGCAACTTTGGAGCACAATTCCACATGGGATCTTATGCCTCTCCCAACGGATAAGAAAAAAATTGGTTGTAAATGCGTGTTTACTGTTAAGATGAATTCTAATGGCACTGATTCTCGCCTAAAGGCTCGTCTAGTTGCCAAGGGCTATGGTCAAACCTATGGAGTTGATTATTCAGATACTTTTTCTCCTGTTGCTAAGCTTGCTTCTGTATATTTGTGTATTTCTCTTGCGGCATCTAAACAGTAGCCATTGTACCAGTTAGATGTCAAAATTGCATTTTTACATGGTGATTTACAGGAAGAGGTATATATGGAGTAACCCCTTGGTTTTGTTGCTCAGTGGGAGTCCGAGAAGGTATGTCGTCTTCGTAAATCCTTGTATGGACTGAAATAGTCTCCTCGAGCTTAGTTTGGTAGATTTAGTGAGGTGGTTATGGAGTTTGGTTTTACGTTGAAGTGTATATGACCACTCTGTGTTCTTTTATAAATCCGCTGCTGGTTACATCTTACTTGTTGTACATGTGGATGATATTGTTATTACTGGGAATGATGGTAAAGGCCTCGAGCGGTTGAAATTCTTTCCTCAAAGCAAATTTCAAACCAAGGATTTGGGAGATTTGAATTATTTTTTGCGTATTGAAGTTGCTAGATGTAGATAGTGTACCTTTCTTTGCCAAAGAAAATACGTTCTTGATCTTCTAACATATATAGGTATGCTTGGATCTCGACCATGTGATGCTCCTATGGTGCCTAATCTTAAGCTTACAGCTGAAGGTGGTGACCTATTAGATGATCCAAAATGGTATAGAAGACTGGTGGGAAAACTCAATTATTTGGTTAGCCAATTTATGTCCTCACCACAGAGTATCCATTGGGAGACAGTTATGCACATACTTCGATACTTAGAAGGGAGCTCTAGGCTTGGAGTACTTTATTGTGACCATGGTCATTTAAAAGTTGAAGGACTATGTCATACAGATTTGGCTAGTTCTCCAGTTGACCGAAGATCCACATCTGGCTATTGTGTTTTTGTGCGTGGCAATCTCATATTGAGGAAAAGTAAGAAACAATCAGTAGTTGCACGGTCTAGTGTAGAAGTAGAGTGTCCTGCTATGGCACAAACTACATGTAAGTTGATGTGGGTGCATCAATTACTTGAAATTGGTTTTCCTAACTCAAGTCCTATGGACCTTTGGTGTGATAATCAAGTTGCACTCTATATTGCTTCTAATCTAGTATTGCATAAGAGGACCAAGCACATTAAGGTGGATTGTCATTTTGTTTCGGAGAAATTGCAACAAGGATTGATCTCTACTAATTATATAAGAAGTGGGGATCAACTCGCAGATATATTTACTAAGTCTTTTCTTGGGAATAAGGTTGAAAGTATTTGTAACAAGCTGAGCATGATTAACATGTATGCTCCAGCTCGAGGGGGAGTTTTAGAATATAATAGTAATTTAATAGGGTATTTAAGTCTTTTCTATACTATAAATAGAAGATGACTAAGCTAAGTAAGGTTAGACCCTCATATTCTCAAATTCTCTTCTTCCTCTTTTTCTTCTCTTCATCGCTCTCTCTACAATTTACACACTTCACTCTCTATAGCATAGGAGAGGCACAGGATAAATTTTTCTCACCACTCAAATCCATATGTCCTCGTGTAGTCTTAAAGGAAATATTGCCCCCTAGGTGGTGGAAGTTAATGGCAAGTGAACCAAGACTATGATAGGTTCCAGAAAAACAGGTATGACGAAATAAGTATTTGCTATAGATTTCAGTAAACGAATACAAGATAATCTGGTTTCGAGGACCAGCAACCTCCCGCCTATGGCTCACACACTCAACAGTATACGCAATTGATTCCCCTCTCCTCATGTCTATTGCTTATTTATACTAAGAATCTGTTAGGAATAACAGATTCGGTTAGCTAACAACCAATCATAAGGTTGTCAGCCCCCCTTCCCCGCAACTAACATCATATATGTATATATATTTTCACTATATCTGTAAATTTATTTCTGATCTATCAATACTCCCCCCATCAGCTTCACCTTGTCCCCAAGGTGAAAGTCAGGAAATCTAGCTTTCATGTCTTCATATAGCTCCCATGTAGCGTCTCCTCCCCTTCATTTCCTTCCACCTCATCCTCCTGTTCTGTTTCTTCATCCATGGCTGCCAGAATTTGGAGCTCTACCTTTTTGCATCGGTGGCCTGGGCTGAATTTCTCATCGCATCTAAAACAAAGCCCCTTAGCCTTTTTGTCTTCTAATTCACTCACCGTCAACCTCCTAAATCCTCCCCTGTTCGGATTTCTGCCTTCGACCACATTTGGGTGCCTAGTTTCCATAGTGGCCCAATTATTAGCTAACTCTTCCCTCCTTTTCTCCATAATCATGCTGTCAGTTCTAGCCCCCATATTTCCCAACCTTGTGTCTGCACCCCATCGGTGCTACCTCAACTCACTCATCCACCTGAATTTTTCCTCTACTTGTTGGGATAACTCCATCATTTCAGCTAGACTCCTTGGTTTCAGTATCTGCACTTCCAATCGGATTTCTTCCATCAATCCATTCATGAAGGTACTCTCCAGAACTGCATCGGATAACTCCGAAAGAGGGGCTGTTAGCTCGAGGAATTTACTGGTATACTCTCCCACGGTGCCGATCTGCTTCATCGCTAGCAAACGTTGACATTGGGTACCTTCATGAGCTGGACGAAATTTTTACGTCATCAGCTTTTTGCACTCTTGCCAATCAACGATGGGTCGACGATTCTCCACCCATCGGAACCACGTCAAGGCGTCTCCCTCCATGCTCATTCCAACCAGCTCCATCTTCTCTGCTTCCGTGAACCTTCCGACTGAGAAGAATCGTTCAGCCCTGTAGATCCACCCATCGGGATCAGTTCCACCGAAGGTGGGCATTTCGATTCGTCTGGGCTTGCACTCGCACCTCCACTCCGGTGGTCGGGGATCGTCAGCCGCGAGTCCCCTTCTCCAGTGCTCATCCCGCCGGTCACCCTCCGCCTTGCGATAACAACCCCTCAACTCCGGTCCCGCCCTGAGTTCGCCGGTGAACCGCTCCTCCCTATTCTGGTCTTCCCCCTCACGTCTATCTCCTCTGCGATAGCCTGCCTCTCCCAGCCCTCTTGCTTGCCCTAATCTGTCCCCGACTAAATATTTAATAGTCGGGTCAGATCCATTCTTCACCTGGAGCTCCGCGGGTCGCCCATGGGCATACGGTTCCAACCCGACCCACCCCGCATCTCCTCCTTCTTGAACCGTGTCCATCCCTGTATAAACACCCTCCTTAGCCTCCTCTTTTTGGCCTCTTCTCATACCTGTCACCGAGGACTCCCCTTCAAACAGCTTCGCCGAGTGAAGCTGTGGCAGTTCGGGACCGTCGGCCCTCTTCCACGTTTGCAACACCGACAGCATCATATCCTTTATTTCTAACTTCAAGCGTTCACCCATCTCCCGATTCACCTCCTCCATCTTCTTCTGGAGTTCCACGCCGTGTTCGTCCATGCGCCTCTGCCACTCATGAGTGGAATGACTGAGTTGCTTCTGAAATTCCAGGTGGGCCTGACTGATCGACCTTTGCATTTCTTCCCCATCTCGTCGTCTCTCTTCTCGCAACAGTTCCAGCTCCTTCTCCAGTCCTTCCATCCGATTGTCAGCCTTCTTCGCCGCCATTCTCCAGGACCAACTGCTCTGATACCAGTGATAGAATCCAACAAAATAGGTATGGAAAATAGGTATTTGCTATAGATTTCTGTAAAACCGAATACAAATAGTAACCTGGATTTCGAGGTCCACCCTCCAGCCTAAGGCTCAAATCACTCACAATATACTCAAGATGCTTCCTCTCTCCTCATGCCTCTGCCTTATTTATACTACGAATCTGTTATTCCTAACAGATTCGGTTAGCTGACAACCCATCACGAGGTTGTCAGCCCCCTCCCGCAACTAACAAGATATACGTATATATATTTATATTTACTATATATGTAAATTCATTTCTGGTTCTACCACAATGCTATGAAGTCTGACCTTGTGGCTGAACCAATGGGGAAAGGGAGCTATGCAGGTCTCCACAGATTGAACCCCAGGTATCATGACAACCATGTATGTGCTAGAACATATGAGACGGTGTACTCTTCAAAGCAAAACAACCACAAGCAGACTGTACCTTAACAGCATTGTATTGTATGCTAAAAAACAAATATAAACTGGCTGCAAAGAGGAGGGGGCCAGAGTAGCAAGCAAAGCATTGTATTGTATGCTTTAAAAATGAGTTGTCTAATGTCAAACTGGCTGTGTTACCTACCGGACGTAAGGGAAGACCAAGTGGACTGAGAATACAATTTGTTCTTGGCACGACTCGATCCCGAGGATGATGATATCTGCAAGAGAAACCATATTTACAGTCCCCAGTTCTTAAGTAGTATTGACATTCAGGTTCACCAGGTCTCTCTGGAAAGGTTTGTTCCTTCTGGTTACCACCTGATGGACCAGTAGATAAAGATGAAGGATAAAGTCCTGCAAGTGTTGGTGTAGAAGATGATAGTTGTGATACTCCATATAGAGATGTAGCTCCAACTGCAGGTTGTGCACTAGGAGATAGCACAGGGCTTACAGGCGCCTGACTCACATAAGCCATTGACAGAATAAGAGATGCATAATGTCAATGCTGACCATATTTCAAAACAATTATGATCATTACATTACCGAGTAAGGACTCCAACCCGGAATAGGAACCACTCCAGGTGAAAACAGAAGAGGACCATAAGCCCCTTGCACGTATGAACCAGGTAACAGAGGAGGCCTCACCCTCAAGCTGGTGGATGATGTGCCATATTGGTCAGGTAAAGGAATTGAAGCTGACTGCACCGACTGATAAAATTGGGGTGCAGATGTTGGCACTGATGTGCCCCCTGGTTGAGGATGATGGAATTTACAAGTTATACCAAATTTGCACTGCCCCGTTTTCAAATAGTAGGAGCATTCTTTCTCACCCTGTCAAAATGGAGTAAAAAAGGATTCAAAATACATCATCAAACAGCTAACAAAATAAAAACTATCAGCAAGTATTTTTATATAGAATTATGCAAATTTGCATTGCAACTGGTGGATGTGCATGTGTAGGCTAACAAGCAAACCAATGGATTGGTAAATGGATGGCAAGACCAAAATTCACAGACATATAGGATATAAGGAAGGGGAAATAATATGAGAATTCAAACCGGTCGTAATGGGTATCCGTGTATATTTAGTTGAACATGGCTCAATGATCCACCTCCAAGTTTCGGGTGGTTGAACTTGCAAGATGCACCAAATTTACAGGTTCCCGTCTTCAAATAGAACTGCCCATTAAAGCAACCAACATTGTGTCAATGCGAGCTTATAACGTTATTTCCAAAGAAAACAATTATCAACTAGGAACATTTGCATCAGTAAATTAACCTGGCATGGGGGCTCCCCTATTCGTTCTGGATACTCCCCCGTAGCTCTTACAGCTGCCTCAACCTAAGCAGTTTTGAAAACCAATCAAAACAAGAAACATCTAAGCCATCCACCAAAACCATAACATTTCACAAGTATGGTTTTTTCGCGCAGCTTATGAAGACACAAGAAAATATCATAAATCCTTGTTCTTTTTAATCATTTGCTAGCCAACAGAGATTATCCGCCCACCTGATATTAACTTATGAAAACCTTCAGAATCTGGAATACAAAAACTTAAACATTACACCCTTGTTGTTTCCACCGAGAAATGATGCTTCAGTCATACATACGCGATATGCGTGTCATTAGAGTACAGATTACCCAGATGAAAAAGACACACTAGCAGTGAATGGGAATGTAGCAAAACTACGAATGATTGAGAGCTATACCGCGGCGCGATCGGGAGGGTGATTGTAACGGCACCTACTACCATACCCACAAAACCCGGTTCGCATATAGAACACGCAGTCCGGTGCTCCGGGACGCTCCGGGTAGGATTCATTACTAGCCAGCCCCAATCGCCACATAGATTCTGCACAAACCACAGAAGCAGTCACTACATTTCCAAAACCCTAGAAACCAAAATTATTACTCCTGCATGCTCCTCCGTACAGTTAAAATAAAAATTAAAAACACAAGAGAGGAGGGAAGTAAATGCAAGCGAAATGAAACGAGATTCAAACAAAGATGCGACCTTCGAGTCCGGTTTCGCCGCCCGCGAGCACCCACTCGGATTGCGACCCGTTTCTCGCTTGGCCCCGAGCGTACAAGTCCATCTGGTTGCCCCTCTCACACGGAGAAGTCTGTACAGTTTATAAAGAATGAATTGAGAGGAGACTATTATAGAATCAAACTTAGAGGATCGGAAGACCTCCTACTAAACTGGACTGGACTAAGAAAAAAGAAGAAAGAGAAAGAGAAAGAGAAAGAGAGAGATAGCTTTTTAACAGTAACGGAGTGGAGTTGAGTTTCTTTTTGCAATAATTATGTAAAAATAAAATGTGTGTGTGTTTGGGGACTGTCTCCGGCTCAGAGTCTCTCTGCCTGCCAAATTATGAGGTCCGCCGGACGGAAACGCTGATGGTCGCGGCTCGGCCTTTTAAACGTGTTATGTCATGTAATGTTTGGACCAGACCTAGAGAGGGATTGTGATTAAGATCCTAAAATAGATTCCTAGACTTCATCAAATGTGACTTTTAGTTAATTACGTTATAAACCTTAAGAGGGATTGTGATTAAGATCCTAAAATAGATTCCTAGACTTCCTCAAATGTGACTTTTAGTTAATGTAATATTTATAAACCTTACTTCCAAACTTGGTTGTATGACTTACAGGCTCTTAAATACGTTAATCCAAATCCATTACCTAGAAAACGGTATAAAAATGCATAATACCATTTCGGAGATCCATGTCGACTGGTGCCAGCCTCTCTCCGGTGGATATCATAGGGTATAATAATAGGTTAAATCAAAATAAATTTATAATTTTATTTGAAATATAAAACACAAAACAATTATTTTAAAATTATAAGATAATTATTTTCTATTTTAAAATTATACGATAACTATTTTCTATTTATAATTTTAAAATAAAATTATTATTTTACAAAATTAAAAAACTATTTTATGATTTATTAAACAATAAGATACCAACTCTAATACAATTTTCAAGTACTTTTAAATGCTAATTTGTTGAATTTAAAAGACTTTATTTACAAATTTTATTTAATTAAAATTAAAATTTAATACAATCGATTTAAGTCTTTATTGAGTCTAGTTAAATTTTACCATATTAATACATAATTCTCAAATAATTTTAGCTATTAAAATTAGTATTCTGTTAATTCAAGTTTTTAAATAAATTTAGTATTTGATTTAAATTAGTAATTTATTTATTTAAAATGCATTTTATAGTCGCTTACATTTTCTGGAGCCGCCAAGTTTGGCATTGGGGCAGGAGTAGGACAAGAAGCCGAAGGGGCATTTTAGAGGATATTTCACAAACGGCAGATTTGGACCGGCGTAGCTAAAGAGAATAAAGAGACCATTTAACTGCTCTCGAAACTTGTGCATTTCCTATCATTAAAGTACGTTAGGCGACAAATATGCACAGTAACTACGTCTATTGTTGGGCTGCTTAGGTACTTTAATTTTTTATTTTTATTTTTATTTATTTATTTCAGTTTTTAGTTTCAAGATAATTTGTTTATATATTAATGAGACTATAATTTCAATTCAAATAAAAAACAAAATTACTTTTACACTATCATTTTAGAGCTTAATATTAAGGTAATTTACATCTTTTTTCGTGTTTATAACAAAATAAGAAAAAATATGTATACTCTTTTCATGTTTAATGCTCAAAGATAACTTTATTCTTAATTAGTTAAATATTTTATTTTTATTATAATATATTTCTTTAATTTAAGTTTTAAAGACAATGATGGAAGAATAAGTGAAAATGCGTCTTTTAGAAAGATTATTAAGAACATAAAATGTAAAAAATAGTTGTTTGTTCGGGGACTGTTTGGTTTTATTTCGGTTTTTTTATTGTGATTTTTAGTCTTTTTTTTTCTATTTTTGATTTCTATTTTTAATTTAAAAAACATGTTTGGTTAAGATTTCTAATATAAAAATTGAAAATAAAAACATGTTTATTTTTATCATCCTATTTTTATTTTTAATTATACTCTTACGTTAATTATTTTTAATATATTATATTATATTTTTAAATGCATTAATTCTCATTATGGTTAAAAATTAAAATATATGCATATTTATATAACTAAAGAAATAAAATTAAAACTCTGTAACAGACAAACTTTGATAATTCAGATCACTGTCTTTTAGTCTGTAAAACACATGTTCTGGATTGAAGAAAATATTGCTTGTCTAGAATTTCACACGCAAGTGATCATGTATCTTACTTCCTCCTCTTCAACACACTTAGCTCCCAATTATTCAAAGAGTGTGTAGTTTAATTTAGAAGTAAGAACCATTGAATTTAAGAGTTGGGCAACCTAAGATTCATACTTGTCATTGAATTTAAAACCTTTGTAGAAAAGACAACAAACGTGAGCCATGCACAAAGCTCAGTCACTCAAACATTTTGAGGCCACATAGAGAAACAGAAGATTTCAGTAAACAACAAAAGCTGCAGATGTCCTTAAATTTTGAGGTTTGTCAAAATGATGCTAACCGATCACTGAGCATCCCAAATTAAAACCTTGTATAAACTGGTTTCAAACTATCATATGACGAGTGTAATTCATCCATGATTTCAAAACCTAAACCAATCTAAACCCAGAAAAAAAAAATTATACATTTTTAGATAGAGTGAAACATCATCTTTAGCATCAAATCCATAAGCTCTATACCAAAAACTAACTATAACCCCCCGTTTGGTTACTGTCCCCGTGAGTGGGGACGGTGGACAGGACAGAGAAATCCCTGTCTCCGTAGGTGTT
>JANZLH020000141.1:1857660-1868938 GCA_026770325.2 Erythroxylum fimbriatum
GGTCTAAAAATCACTCTTAAATGAAAGCATTACCTTCTAGTTTAAAACACAAATTTGTAGAAAAAATTCAAATTGTTATTCTTGAAGGGTTGAGTATACACATTTATAAAAAAGTTATTCAAACCCTTATTCTAGTAAAAAAGTGTTCCTAATAAATGTAAATCTTATTCTAATAAAAATTCTATAAATTTAAGTCCTAAACAACTAGGATAACATATCTAAAATAGAAATAACATATTTAACCCACTAACACTTCTTATCTAATAAGGAATTCTAACTTAATTTCAGTCATTATCTTTGTTGTTAACTCAATTCACAATTCTCATCCCACCAAATTAAGGCTTGTGGTTAACTAAATTTTCCTTCATTATTTCTTCTATAGGCTTTAAGTTGCATCAATTCTATCATGCAATTTTCTAAATTCGTGAGTGCAACATCCAATTAATAGAAGTTTCTTGTTAAAAAATTATCCACTAAAGTAAATGACAATTAAAATTTTAACTCTTATCAGAGTACTGGAAATCCAATAATTTTGCAAGTCATCAATTTTATGTTACCAATCCTTTTAATAACTCTAATACTATCTTCACCACAAAAGATTTTGTTCTACATCGAGTCTTATATAGGTATACAACTTTATTTAATTCTTAACAAGTATATTAAAAGACCTTTTTTTATCAATCATAAAAGACATGCATAAATTCTAATATAGGAAAAGAAAAATAAAAACATGAATCATAACTTATGTTACGTATTGCCTCCCTTAAAAGAACCATTTGATGAATCACCAAAATAAGAGTGAATATGTTGAGATAAAGTACAACAAGCCTTGTAAAATTTGCACGATTCTTCCTAGTTTCAAGTGTCTTTGAGGTGGAACTAAGCCCAATTTTATCATGGCATCAAAACAAATTAAAAGAAATCTGATATCAAAGAAAGAATATGTGCGAATATAATTACTTGCTAATGATGATTAAAATATGATTGTGGAGGTAGGTTGGCTGTACAAAATTGAATTTGTGAAACAAAAAGGCCAGAGTGAAATGTACTTGCATACAGCAAGTAGATTATGAGTCCATAAGTGGCTGGTATCACAATACGCTTAAGTTAAATATACTTGCAAGTAGAATACAAGTACGCAGGTGAAGACAAGACTTCCAAGTGTAAACCTCAATTTTTGGAATGTTATTCAAATGACTACGTAGTAAAGGAGAGCAAGGATATTTGACATACTAAAAGATGTAAATAAATCCCAAATTAAAAATTGATAAAGCATAAAAAGAATGATCAACAACTTGATGCCTTTTGGATTGAACAAGGTATCCCTCCTAACATATCAACACACTTGAGTCCCAATTCACTTTCTCCCCAATAAAGGGTGTAGAGCCCCTCAAGAGTTGAAGTTTGTCATGGTATCATGTTATGTATGTTATATCATATTCCATATCATCAAGAGAAGAAATAGAACTCTAAAATCAAGAGAAAGAAAAAAGTTAAATTAAAGTTTCACAAGTTCAAGTTGGAACTTATGTCTAGAAATGAAGGAATAAAGTCTAGTTTTGAAGGTGAAAACTTCGTCCTAAAATGAAAGAAACAAAAGTTAAATTATAAAATGAAATTTGACTTTGATACCATGTGAAATCAACATTAATATCATGTGAAGGTAGAGCTCCTACAATCTCTCCTATGATTGCTCCTATAATCTCTCCTATAATTGAGAGATTTCCTATAGTCAATAGCTAGATTATTTCCTAAATGTTTGTATATAAACCTTGTTAAACCTTGTTCCTATGTACTGAAATATAGTGAATAAAATTCTGTTCAACACATTCAACAGAGGTAAAGAAGAAAAAAAGGAGGAAAGAGGAAAGAATGAACAAGGTTTTACATGATTCAACAAAAAACCTACTTCTATAAATTCAAAATCTATGAGGGTACTAGAATGTATTATTCATTAAACTTAACCCATTCACTTAATAGTATAAGACAATATTCCTTAACAGTGTGATACAAATAATTTCAAATAAAACCTAGATAATCTACCATAAGATGTACAAAATACTTTAATAATAACAAATACAAATTCTAATTTTCCAAAAAGCTGCTATGACGATCCATTTTGATGCATTCATTTGAAAACATCCCTTCTTCACAAAGTTAATGTTAAGCACCATATAGGATTTCTTTGAGTTGCTAACAAAAAAATGAGTGACTCGTTAAGTGGTTTAAAGAGAAAGTTTAACATCTTGAGATGATATATTTTAAAATGCCACTTTACCACATTTTTTCTTGCAATATAGGATTTTCTTGAGTTCCTAACACAAAACATGCATCATTCATAGAGTTGGGTAGAAAGACATTTACCATCTCCCGGTACATATGGAGTCTAGTTCTACTAATATTGAGATGCCCAAAAAATGTTGATTTCTTTTGCGGGAAATAAGGAGTTCCAAAGCTTCCAACTAGAGGCCTACAAATGAAGATAGATCACGTATCATTAGTGCAACCTTGAAAAACTTGCTACTAAAGAAAATAAAGATGTAAAGATCCAATCACATAAGAAGCAACTATCCAACAACAATAATTGACAAATACTCACAATCAAAAGACTTGCAAGTAAGTCAAAATTATTATATAAAAATCAACAAGGCAAGTCAATATCAAGCTTAAGATGAAATGAGTTTGCTATCAAGTGCTATTTTTTGGACTAGTTCTTGGAGCACCTTGTGATCGAGGATCAATTGAAGTCCAAATTTTCCATATTTATAGAAGTTTTTCTTCTCGCCTTTTTATTTTAAGCTTGATATTGACTTGCTTATGACAACATATCACTTTGGCCAAGATAAAACCACAACATGGTTGAAGATCACTTTTATTGGTCCTCTTTATAAGAGGTAAGTGTCTGAAGGCATACAACAATATCGAACATGTCAATTAACTAAAGAGAAGAAATAAAATTCTGGACTAAAATTCTGGACTAGACACAAAATTCAATAAGTATGAATTTTGTATTAGGAGTCCATAAATCTATAAGAATTTATAATTCTATTATGTGGTGGTAGATAGGTTTTCAAAGATGAGTCATTTCATTTCATGTTTCAAGGCAAATAATGATGCAAAAGAACTCAAAGTATATAAAAGAAATAAAAGAGAAAAAATTAGTTGACCACAAGCCTTAATTTGGTGGGATGAAGATTAGGAATTAAGTTAACAACAAAAATTAATTTGTTCAAATTTAGATTATGTTAGGATTCCTTATTAGATAGGAATTAGTAGTAAGTTAAGTAAGTTAAATATGTTATTTTATTTTACATATGCTATCCCAGTTGTTTAGGACATAGAATTTTTATTAGAAACCCTTTCCTACTAGAATAAGAGTTCTAAAACTCGATTTATGTGTGTGTACTTAGTCCTTCAATAATAAAAAGCAATCTGGAATTTCTTTTCAAACTTGAGTTTTCAGTTAGAAGGTGTGATGCTTTCTTCTAAGAGTGATTCCTAGACCCTAGGAGTGATTACCAATACCTTCCGTTCTTTGTGTTCCTTACTAAACTCCAACAAACCTAACCAACATTCTAGCCATCTCAAACCTAAATTCCAGCACATTAAACCCTAAAATCCTAAGCCTAAATTTCCAACAATCAAACCTTAAAATTCCAGCTATACAAAATCTGAAATTTCAACATTCTTAGCCAAAATTCAACCTTGAACCTTGATATTCCAGCAACCTAATATCAGTCATATCTTCTAATTTTGTGATTTTAGCAACTAGTTAATAATTCTTCTATTTGTCTTACATCAAACAACACTGTCAACATTGTTAAAACTCTTCTTCAAAGAGGTGGTTCGTCTTCGTGGATTCCTTTAACCATTGTTTCTTATTGTAATGTGAAATTTATGAGTTATTTTTATGAACACTAAGAGTCTAAGCTTCAATTTTCAAATTCTCACGCAATCAAGTCCAATAAGCATCTGACTGGATCTCTTCTATGAAACTACCATCCTGCTAAACCTTATGAGCACCTGTGATTTTGCATCTAATGCAAACATTTTTTGACATGGAAGGAAAAGAAGATGGAAGCAAAGTGTTAAGAGACAACCAATATATAGTGATGTGTCAAATTTAGATGTCATAGCAATAAGGACATTAGATGTCCACACAAATCTACATAGTAGAAATCAAATGAAAGTTGCAAGGTACCTCCCATTTGATAGCATCAAGCAACCCTCATCCAATTTCATTATCACGAGTTCTGCAACTTCCCTCTTTGTAAATATGGCAAAAGCTTGACCTGCAATGATAAAAGATAATATACCACATATCAAGGATATTATTGACTCACCAGTTAATGTATTATAGTACGAGGGATGTGTTTATCTTTACCATAATGAGGGCTAGAAAATTTAGTTTGTTGAACCATCTTTGCTGCGCATTTTTCATTGAAGGCACGCCAAATAAGACCCTAATTTTTTGACATCAACAAAATCCAAAAATGAGAGATAAAGTTGTTAAAATTTACATGGCACACAATAACAACAACCAATTGCACATATATTAAAATATATATATATATATATATATATCATGGAAAAATGAGGGAAAATACACCTCTTCTATAATGTGACTTAACATCATAGTCACTAACACACACACACACACATATATTTAGAAAAGAAAACAAAAATTATAGCTTGGAAAATTGTGGGAAAATACCCCTCTCCTATAAAGTGACTTAACATCACACACATATATGTGTGCGTGTGTATATATATATACATAAAGGCAAAAGTAAGGATCCAGGGTTCCATATATCACCTCAACTTCTGCTGAAGTGTGAGATCGATCCAAATTTTGAAGCAGAACAAGTGTTCCTCGCTCATGTGCATCTTTCATTCTTTCCTCCCAAGGCTAATGACAAATAAGCAAAACAACAAAGATATATGGATAAATG
Source organism: Erythroxylum fimbriatum (assembly GCA_026770325.2). Lineage (NCBI taxonomy): Eukaryota > Viridiplantae > Streptophyta > Magnoliopsida > Malpighiales > Erythroxylaceae > Erythroxylum > Erythroxylum fimbriatum. The sequence continues at coordinate 1,862,613 of JANZLH020000141.1, forward strand.
TATTGTAAAATAAGAGACAAATAAAGAGAAATATAAAAATTGGCATGCAACTAATTTTTAATGAAATTTATCTAATGATGTGGCCAAGATTAAAAAACGACAAAGTTGAGAAGTACTTACAAGATCCTTAAACCATCTGCTTTTATCCTGTCACAGTATCACCACAAAATTTCAGTAGCAAATACACCTTCACAATTATTATCCCATAAAAGAAACAAAAATTAATAGGACAATAATGCACATAACAAGCTTTTTACATCTTTGGAAAGTGAAATTTAAAGATAAAAAGTTTGGCTAAACATAAAATAAAAAAATTCAATATCCCTCCCTTGAACAAATTGGCTGGAAATTGTGAAACTTATATGATATCATAAGATTCAAACATCAACATTACAATATATGAGGTTCAAATCTTTGTGAAGCCTTTATCTTCTCCAACAAAGCATAAAAAGAATCCTACGATAAAAAGGGCAAACTCCAGTGCACAAGGCTCTCTACATTTTAAAGGATCGAAGAAGGTAATCAATTATATGCGATCTTCCCTTTCTATTTTACAAAGAGATTGTTTCCATGACTTGAATCTATAACCTTCCGATTACAAAGGAGTAACCTTACTAGTTGCTCCAAAGTTTGCCCTCAAAAAGGAAAAAAGGAAATCCTACAATACATATCGTTAAATGCTATAGGGCAATTGTTCAAGGGCCATATCCACACGTATTCAAGGTTACAAACAAACTGAAACGCTCAATAACAATTCAATAACTCAGTTAGGCAAAGATTGATACTAAACACATTCATTTGCATAACATGCTTCCAAGTCTTATTTTAAGGCTTGTTTAGTAAACTAGCAAAATCTTAAACTTATAACACACAGTTACTGAAGGGTTTAAACACAAAGCTCTATTATGTATCATTTGAAACGTTGTTCAATACTCATTTAGATAATTTTATTAACTAACATGGACAATCTTTTATTTAACTTTGTATAGACTTATCTTAATATAATTGTCTTTTTAATCAAACTAAACGAAATATCAAGCCTCTACCCAACTTTAAATTTCTCTATGAACTAAATCTTAGAACAAAGTTTGGACTCGTTCTAAGCTCAAACACAACTTTCGTTTGAGAAAATCGCACAAAAAGGCTGACTAGAAGCTCGAGACGGAATTGAACAAAAAGAACATTCCTAAGCTTTATTTGCTCCCTTTTAATTGGACAACATTATGCTCTAATGAATTTTGACAAATATTAAAAATCTATTACCATGCTTATACTACAAGTTAAATTAGAAGGTAACTTTCCACACTTTATCCTTTTAATATCAAGAAGCCCATTGTCAATTGCTTGTCGATGCATGAGGAGGAATTTCTTCCTTCGTCTTTTCTCTCTTTTTTTTTTTGGCTTTAGTTTCTTCCATCACTTTGAATATTAGGGATGAATAGATGGGATTTGGGAAATATCTAAAAGGAATGCACTTGATTTGATATGGTGCAATTTATCCTCTAAAGAACCTAAGAGAAATAAAAGGTAAAACAAATAGCAATAACGTACGGTAAATAAAGCTTTGCACCACAACTTACAACTTCTGGTCTTCGTGTTACTTCCATTGTCTGGGAATAGACCTTGCCATCCTCAATTAATGCTTCATATGATGGTTTAAGCAATTTGCCACTAGCAATTCTTCTAAGTTCCTCATTGGGCTTCAATATCTTCACAGGGTCTCTATCAAGCCCATATGAATCGCTTGCAAGTTTATGTTTAGACTTGGGCCCAAAATCATAGATGGTGTTAATTGTGGGCTTGACAACACCATTACTAGACTTGTCACTAATGTTTAGAGCATTGTCCTTAATCTTATCACTGACCGTTTTGATAGAACCATCAAATTTTGCTTTCTTTGATGGCCTATCATCTAATTCACTAGAATCCTCATTATTTTTTACTTTCTCATTGACAAAACTCTTAGGAAGATAACTTTCAGTGTTCAACACATCATCCTTAGTCATCAAACCAATCTTGGAGTTAAGCAAGTTTCCCTTAATATCTTTAGGAAGACTATCCTTCGGCACTTTAGGCATTAAATTGATCTTATCCCTTGAAACATCTTCCTTTTGATCTTCAATTTTAGCTGCATCACTTGATTTTACACCCTCACTCCAATTTGTAGATTCTTGTTTGTCAAATGATGCTCTTGGATCAATAGTTTCTTTATCACCAAGCTTACGCACCGTTCTCAAATCAAATGATCTTCCATGAATGTGGCTATGCTTTGTTATTTCGGTTGACACATCACATATAGAAATCTTTCCACCATATGTAGAGTTTTGTATAGATATAGGAGACGCACTTTCTTTAGCTAAGTCATTAATATGACCACCATCTATCATATTAGTTAGACCATTTCCCAATATGTTTTTCTTAGGGGGAACAACCTTTTCATCTGTAACTATATTTTTAACACCAGCTTCTTTCTTGTCCAACTCAAATTTTGAAGCTTCACCAGGTTTCTTACTACCATATGAGTTTAGCAACAATTTAACTGCAACAATTATGAAATCAAGGAAAAGGATTAACAATTGCAATAATAAATAGTGAATTATAGAATGTGAAATGACATGTACCTTCAACACCAGCTATCTTATCATCAATCTTATCTGAAATTTCACACCTCCCAACATCAAAAGTGCGATAAAATATGAAGTCAGCATTTCGTAGTTCCTCATCTGTTGGTTGTGGATTTCTTGGGTCCTTGGATGTACATACAACATTGCACTTTCCAGCAATTGCTTCCTAATTTATTCATTAAAAAGCAGCCTACAAATGAGACATTATACAAGTTTCTCAAAGCCAATATCTCTAATGCATCACTATCAAAAATAAAGAAAGAAACACAAGGCTCATATATTGATTGTGAAACCAAGCTAATCAGCAATAAAACTTAAAATTCTTCAAGGTGTAAAAGAACAAAAAATAAACAAAATGAAAAAGTTCTTGCTTTCAAGGGTAAAGATAACACTTTATGTAATGAACATGTTGTGATTCACCGATTCTCACCATGACCACAGGCCCAACTTCATCTCTAACTCCTTAAATGTATAACGTAATAAAAAAAGTTAATTTGTACATAGGATGATGAGTTGGTGTATCTTAATCCTAATTTAGAGGGCATATGTACATTAATTTCTCACACATAAAACAATGAAACCAAAAAAGCAAACTCTATAAAGGTATATACATGGACATCACACAATGCAAAAAACTTTAAAGTGTCAGATAGCCAAGGAACTTTACATTGATAAAAAAACCAATCTTGTGGATGAGCAATCCTTAAAGGTTCAATTAGCAATTAAGGATGATAACAACAAAACAAATGTATGCGATCAAAATATTCAATTTCAATGCAGTATTGAAGCTGATGAAATTATTTGAAAACCGAAAAGGCTAAAAAAAACACTTTACAATGTAGTGAATGCATTGTGAGCATCTTAAAAAACTAACTCAACTTTGACAAATCAATGTATTTATACCAAATAAGCTTTCTATAAAAAACTTAGTTTAGTTCATTCCAAAAACTTCTTAAGAAATCTTGTAACTAACCAGATGATATAAGAGCATCAGAATGAAGGGACAATATGTGGATTGCATTATAAAGGGCCCAACATATAGAATTATGCCCTCACCATTTGCTTTTTGCGGTTTTTAAATAAAGTTGCAAGCCCTCACAACAATTCAGCAAATAGATGTTTAAGAGACATATATGCAATTAGTATATAATAATTAAAACAAACCATCAGCGCAATTAAGATGCAGTGGACATATCACACCTAAATGTACCAAACTAACCTAATTGTTGAAAGCAATAGATCAATGTTGTCCCACAGAAGAAAGTTATTCTACTAAAATATATTATGGTACAACAAATTACCAAAGAATTAACATTTGCAAGGCCTTCACCTTCACCCGATGCAAGAAACAATTCATTCTCAAGAGTCTGCTTAGATCCAAGATAACTTGAAATCTCATGAGGGCGAAAAAACCACAGAACCTTTATTCTCTTTGTTTGATCAGGATTCTCCCATATTTTCACAAGTTTACCAACGTAAGGCTCAGCCAACTTTTCATCATATAGATAGACAGAGTCAAACAGGCTATACTCATCACCATCATAAGTAAAAGTTTCATAAAATTGTACATTTTTCCTTTTTCCACCAACTCCTCTCTTTGTACCCCATTTGAACTCAATCTCTTCTTCTGCCATACTATAATGGTAAGATTCTTCTAATTACTACATTCCAAAACACATCCACAAGGATAAACCTGAAATGCAAACAGAAAAGAATAACAACATAATCATTCACTAAATAGGCCAAGAATGTTAACCCAACAAAATTTATCAAGAGGGAAATGCCAAAATGTAAATTCTAGTAAGTAATTAATCATAATTACATTCCCCATCCACGAAGTATTTATTTATGGGATATACGCATAATACGAACAGTTTGCCACAAGCACATAAAATATTTCTTTGGGTAACTCTTGTCAAAATCTAACACTGCTAATCCTTGTGTAGATGGCAATGCTCAACATTCTACAGAGGAGATCAGAAACTAAGATTCATAGCAGTTTGGGATATGTAAACTACCGAATCTGCAAGTGAGGTGGCAGTGAAGAAAACACTTGGCTCGGGATAATTCAACAAAACTGTAATACAAACAAAACCTAATTGGCTATCGTAAGAACTATAATCCAGGACTTCAAACAAGAAAAGAAATAGTAAAACGATCTTTCTCAAAAAATTAACTGAAAAAACAAAAACCTAATTCCGAGAGTAACTTATTGTGACCATCCTCAACCAGACAAAATAAACGCCGAGTGACCCATAGGAAAAAGGAGACGAAATAAGCCAGAAACAACAACAAGAACTCCAACATGCAATCATTCACAGACGTTTCACTGACAAAGAAAATACTATAGAAAGAAAAGCAAATACAAAAATCACACACAGTTATTCAGAACTTCGCATGACATAATCCATAAAAATAATATATATATTGAAGTGACTTTAGAAAAATTAAAAACCGTAAGCACCTACTTTCCCCTGAAACAACTTTCCTAGGAAACAAACGTCGGGCTCACCCAAGCCCAGGATGGCACAACACAAATGCTGGTGCAGGAGAGCCAAGAGAAACGGTCAATGGAGCTGAAATAGAGAGAAAGGAGAGGAGACTGGGCGGGAAAGAGGAAATATAAGTTTGGCTTCTTTCACAGCAAAAACCCTAGCTATATCATTCATGCCAAAGAATCTCGAAGCAAAATTAAAACGGCCGGTTGTTACCAGGAAGAAAAAAACAAGTTCAAATTTATATTTGTTGTCTAGAAAAAATTACACAATTAGATCCCGTCGGAGGAGGTAGCCCGTCAGTATCCGTAATCCTCAGTGACGGGGGCATAATTTATGGCCCATCGTTGGGGATCTCCTTTAGACAACGTAAACTCGCTGTCTAATATTTAATCTAAAATTTAAATATAACAGAATTCTAACTTCTCGTTCTTTCAATTATTTCTAATTTAATATTTTTAAAATATTAGTTTGTACGCTCTATGAGAGTCGGATAAAAAGATGCCAAAGGTTCGAACCATATTGGAATAGTCTCCACTGCACACTGCAGCCCAAACTCAACGCTAAATCGCGCTTGATTTATGTAGTATGAACCCGAACCAGATTGAGTGTAACTTACGCTTTTTTTTTAATTAAGGATTAGCCAGGGGACTAATCCCTCTTAGGGTTACAGCTGATCAGGAGTTTGCTGCATTTCTAATGGTAAGGATTGAATCTCCACTCACCTGGTTAAGCGAAGAAGGCATGTTGCTACATTTCTAATGGTAAGGATTGAATCTCCACTCACCTGGTTAAGCGAAGAAGGCATGTACCACCTACGTCAACCCATGAGATTAGTGTAACTTACACATTTTGATTCCGAACTTGAGTGGAATTTAGATGGCTCAAAACTTACTTAAATCCTAAGGTCTGTTTAATTGGATGTTAATTAATTGAATGAAATAAAACGGAACGGAATGTTTTATAATGAAAAGTTGTTTGGGAGGAATGAAATGATTCATAATGTAATGTAGTGAAATGTTGTTTGGAAGATGGATGAAATGGAATGTAATGTCTAATAAATGACTATTATATCCTTTATATTAAAATGGTTGTTGCAGGAGGTTTATTATTTTATTATTAGTTATATAAAAATATTAGTATTAATTATTTAATATATTTTATTTTATTTTATGTGATTTATATTTAAAAATAATTTATTTATATT
>JANZLH020000141.1:1887429-1900809 GCA_026770325.2 Erythroxylum fimbriatum
CTGAACTACAGAAGCAATAAATACAGTCAATGTATATTTCATTACATATTTATATTATTTATAATTTAATTACTAATTTCAAATTTCCCATTTTTATTATACATTAAAATTATATAATAATATAACCAAATACATATTTTTATATTTATAATTTATTTACAAAATTAAAAAATTTTCTTATAATTTAATTAGAAAATTTTTAATTTTCCATATCGATTTTAATTAAATTCACAGGGCATTTTTACTGTGCATTTGCGCATAGTAATACTCTGCTAGTGTATATATATATGTAAAGCCACAACTGTTTATTAGATGAATTTGTTTCGGGTTGACCGAATATATTGGTCCATGCACACTCTAGACACCAAAGACCAAACTGAGGGAGACCGAATATATTGGCATTGTGGAGAAGTTATTTTCTATGTTCTTACGATAAAACTCGCTCCATATGACGTGGAAGGAGTAGCACCAATTAAGGAAGTCCGAATCCTCTATCTAATATTACGGTGTCTTACTTTGTCCAATAAATCTCAGCCATCTATTTATGCGAGACTCGCATCTATTTATGTGGGTCCTGTATAAATAGATGGCTGAGATTCATGGGACAGAGTAAGACACCGTAATATTGGACAGAGGATCCTGTCCCCAATTAAGTTAGGATCATTTAAGTGATGAGATGATTATTCGACTCCTCAATCATCATTGAAAAATTGTAGGCGCACTAGTTTCCAAAACTTTTCAATTGTACCGCCGGTGTTTCTAGCACAAACAAAAACAAAAGTAATCAGAAACGAAATAATAAAAAAACACTAAATATTTGGTAGCATAGTTCGGCATATTTTGCCTATATTTACAGGGCCCTTACCTAGCTTAATACTTTCACGAAAGTATAATAGATTTACCCAAGGTTTTACTGAGCCGACACCACTCAACCATTGACACTATCTCTCAACTTCACTTCTTGTGAAAGAATTTCACACCCATTAACACGACTAACTCGTGTTAACCTTAAAAGAAGATTTTCTCAACAATATTTGATAATAAAGATACGAAATAAACAAGTCAAGTGATCAATCAACTAATAATAAAACAATAATATACTTGAGATAAAAGAGAATAACAACTTTTCGAAAGGTTCAGTTCTACTAAAATAAATTGGAAGTCGTCGCAATAACAATGGGCTGATTCATATAAACACCAACACGAAGTCACAGCTGCACCGATAACACATTCACTAACTAAAATATACTTAGCCATAAAGGAATCAATTAATAATTGTTGAACTAATAAAGAATGATGTTGTACGTTAACGCCACACGAACAACACAACATGAACGTACACTATACTAACGACTCAACACTTGATCATGGCCTCCAAAGCGTCGTTTGAAAAACAAAGGAAAGGAGAAAAGTCTGATGTGTTTTTCCCAAAATTAATTAACACCCACTACACCTTTTTATCACACACCGAATCCACCTATGCCACACCACTTCAGCTGTTTTTTTTTCAATCTTTAATTAATGCCCGCTGCACACATGCACTCATTCAGGTGTGTTTTTCCCTAGTCACAATTTATGAACACTGCACAGTTTTTATCCAACACTCACATGAGATTATTTCAGCTATAGATGAAGACATGCATGATACTAATTAGCAAAATCCCTTCACACACACACGCAAAACAACTTTTCTTCACATATGATCTTCGAATCAATTGATCACTCCAAGTGAATAGATTATATAAACAATCAAAAAAAGAGCTAAAACAACTTATGCGAACTCCAGCACCAATTTTGTGGAGGAATGTGAATCCAATTCCTTGCATAGACAAGATAGCAATCAATTTAAAATGAGTTATTTAAGTTGGGTGTGGTCGTGTGTTATAGGAGGATGGCCTAATTTTTGTCCAAAAAAGTGGTGATATTTTAGTATATAAAGAGAATCCAATTGGCCTAAACCTGTCAACAAGGTCACGCCCACGAGCATTCATTGCACAGGTTGTGCGAAAAGCCATTCATAAGGATGAACCTTCTATAGTGCACATTTTAAGAATCTTAAATCCAACCTCATCTCCTGGAGTGCTAAGAAACAACCCACTGTTGCCAGATCAAACACTGAAGCTGAATATAGAAATATTGCCCTTGCCGTTGCTAAAATCTATTGGCTTAAATCCATTTTAAGTGAAATTGGCTTCTTTGACGTTACACCTACACTCTGGTGTGATAATCTTAGTGTCACCTTCCTTGCTGCTGATCCAATTGCTCATGCTCGTACTAAATATATCGAGATTGACATCCATTTTGTTCGTGATTTAGTGGCCAACAAAGCTTTCTATATTCGACATATCTCTTCATCCGATCAAATTGCAGACATCATGATTAAAGCATTAGCTTCATCTGCTTTTCATCGCCTTCGTAACAAGCTCACCATTTCTACCCATAATGAGCTTGAGGGGGTTGATAAACATATACAGATCTTCATATTAGATATGATCTTTTCTATTTAATATGTATCTCATTTGATTTTTTTTATGTATTTTATTTATCTTGCATATCTTATTTGTTATTATTCCCATATACCAAAACACATGTATAAATACCTGAGAAAGCTATTCAACAAACACATAATCAATACAGTACAATTACATATTATTTGCTTCATTCTATTCATTACATATTATTTGCTTCATTTTATTCTTTCAGTACCAGAAAGATAGTAGAACCCAAGGACAATATAAACAGAACTAAACGAACAAAATACCACAGCTGATATGGAATAAAATCTATGCATATATGTCTCAGGCTATTTCTAGTTTCAAACCCAAACAACATTATCCTCTACTAGGAAATGGCATATAGGGACAGTTCCTAGCTTCACTTTCAACAACTGGAAAGCCAAATGCTTGGGGTTCCATACACGTGTATTCGTATGACACACTGCTACTGCTTTGGTTTTAGTTCCATCAACACCAACTAACTGAACCATGTAAACCCTTGCTTTTTCTGTTGCATGACAGTAGAAGACAGCATATGGGTAGTTCTACTTGTGACATGCTACAGCTTTCTTGCCATTTCCGATCTTCTTCACTCCGGTAATCGTGAATTTCTCCTTCTGATTCTCTTTCCCCACTTCCACAACTTATGGAGTTCAGAATTCAACGGATCCTCACTTTTCTAGTTGTAAGTTTCATATGTGCACAAGATTATTTACTTTCTGTATTCTTTTCTGCTTTCAGAAAGCTTTTTAGATTTGAAGGACCGCTACTGCTACGAATGGACAAAATTTGACATGTGTTATGAGTCTTAATAGAGATTGGTGATTTGTTTCTTGCGGCTTGCACTTGTGGCTAGTGATGCTGCGTCATCCCCTAAGCTTTATTGGAAAGCTGTTCTGCCCAACACTCCAATGCCAAATGCCGTCAAAGATCTTCTAAAACCAGGTAACTATGGTGCTACAGAAACCTAGCTTCAAGATATACCTGGTCAGAAGAGCTATGGTGTTGCAGAAACCCAGCTTCAAGATATACCTGGTCAGAAGAATTATGGTGCTGCAAAAACCCAACTTCAAGATATACCTGGTCAGAAGATGATAGGATTGAATTTTCTTATATGTTCTTATATATTTTCATGTGCTTTCAATCATATTTTTATGATAAAATACTTAATTTATGCTCAATTTTTGTTGACTGATAAGTTGAATTTATTGACATGTTTTTTAGGCTGGCAAGAGTTACCAAACATGTGGACTACGCTACAGCAACTAGGAGGGCAAAATAAAATAGCAAGGGAGAACGTCTGTGATGGAGGATAAAATTGGCAAATCAAAGGGAATCACGCAGCATTGCGGCGTGAAGGGATTAAAGAGGTTGCAAATAAATTGTCACATCACACACCAAGAGGAATGCAAGTTGTGCTGTTAGAGTAACGCATAAGATAGGATTAAATCAAAACAAATGAGGGATTTAAGAAATACAGTGCGGCAACAATTAAATCAAGCACAAGCAGCCTTCAACGCATATACGAGGGACACACAATTAAATCAAGACAGGAGATTGTGAGTGGAGACACACAACAAGGGAGAGACATGTTGATGGCATTCCAAGGCACAAATGAACAGCTGAAATAAAGGTCCTGTTTGGCAAACAACTGATTGCATTAGCTGTTAGCTGATAGCTGATTTCATCAGCTAATTTGACCAGCGGATTGTATTAGCTGTTTGTTAGAGATGTTTGGTAAAATTAGCTGTTTAGTATTAACTGTTTATGTATAAAATGACTTATAAGGACATGACCTTAACAAAAATTATAAAGGTATAAATATTATATATCTTAATATTTTGTTGAATATTTTTGTAGAAATTTAAATTTTAGATATTTAATTGTACAAAAATTAAGTTTATAACTTTAATAAAAAACATAGAATATTTAATAATAATAATAATAATAATAATAATAATAATAACGACGACGACGACGACAACAATAATACATCTAAACATAAAATATAACAATCCAAACGAAGTTTAATAACACAATCCAAATAGAGCAAAATAAATCATTTGGAAATTGTTTTAAAGTTTCTGCTCAAAAGGGTCTTCATTAAAAGTTTCGTTGTAAAGCCCCTGTGCTCTATAGATGAAAGGAATAAATAGTTAAGCTTGCAATGGACATTGCCAATCTTTTAGGAAAGTGACTCTTCAATGCGATCTGATCACTTGATATTTTGCAAGCACTTGGATATGGAGATAGAGCAGCTGCTATTTATCTATTAATGAAGGCATAAATAAGCTAAATTTTCATTGGTTGAATCAAAGATTCCATGCCTTTCTCTCAACTAATGAAGGCATCTGAAAATAAGCTAAATTTTCATTGGTTGAATCAAAGATTCCATGCCTTTCTCTCAAGTAATTCCTGGTTACTGGCTAGTAGTAATTACAGATGAAGCTACTTTTCTTTGCGACTTTTGAGCAAAACATAGCACACTAATAACATATTTGGTACTAAGGCAAGAAGATGAGGAAAAACAAATTTGATGCAACACCCGAAATTAAAATCAAGGTTGTAATATCAAATATGGTATAACAGAATAGCTATCTTATAGTTCATTCCAGCGCTAACACAAGCTTCAAAAAGTGTTAGCTTTACAAAAAATTATTTGAGAACGGGAAAAAGTACAGGACAAACGACTTGATTAACATTCAATACACCATAAATACTAATCAACGGTCAACCTAGAGTTTTACCACAAGCCTAATTGGTCGAACATCCTCTGCCTCAACGAATCTCATTTCAAGATAAGTTCATATCAATGACTATCAATAAGGTTAACCAGTTCAGTTGAGAACCCAGAAACGTCCCTTCCTGATTCGTTTCCATGCTATGGCAGCAACTCAGAATTCACGTTTTGAACTGCTTGTATGGAGGTGAACGGAAAAGAAAAGCTTCAAAGAAAAATTAGTTTAATGTAAGTCATAAATATACCAATCCTAGGGTCCTTGAGAGGTCTCTAGTCCAAATTCCTTGTCCCTGTAAATAGCAAAATGTGAACAAAGAGTCAAATTTGAGTTCAAACTCCATTAGAAATTTTCTAGGACTCATATGGCATACACAAATGAATAATTCAAGCAACATGTATAGGATATGATACCCTTATACCTTTGATGATGCAGTCATGAAGGCATGGTGCACCAAATAGAATACTGAACCACCAATTGCTCCCGCTAGATACAATTTCAGTAAATACTTAGGTCCAAAATTTCTTGCAATCTGCAGAAACACCACATGAAATCAGCCACTGGAAACCATAAGAACAATGAACAGTAGACAATTCACAGGCATACAACACATGTATAAGAATATAGGTGAAACCATATCAATTTCATGTCCCTTGGGAAGTGCATGTAATTCACAGAAAATTTTGGAAAAGACAAGTATCAAGCAGCAGGATCTAGAAAAAATCGTTGTAAAAACCTTCTATAACAGGAAAACCTAATCTTTTTCGGTCATTCATTCATTATAAATACCTACGTATTTACAAGATTGACCATAAATACCTACGTCCATAGACATATGTTGTTCCACTTTCCTTCCTCTTCACGCTGCATAAGCATTGGTGTGTGCATGTGCGTGATCAATTCATCTATTCAAAATCCAAACCCAGCAATCAAATTGATAAAAACAAAAGAGCAGGATCCACATTAATCCCCAAATAATTACTGCATAAGCAAAAATCAAAATTAAAAAGACAGATATTTGTACCATTGAAGTCAAAACCGAGAAGCCATACATCAAACAGGTGGTGGGAAACGATGGTTTTGCTCCCAGAATCTTGACAAGAGTGATGAGAGAGAGAGGCCATTGGAAGAGTAGCTTTGGCCAAGCAAGCCCCACCAACCAATTAGGCTTGTCGAAGATGAGATAGTCGTTGTACTGCCTGCTATACCAGCTCTTGAGATCGACGAAAAAACCTGGGAAAAGGGACTGAGGGAGGCAGGTCTGGGCTTTGATCAACGGCGCAGCAACAACGATCACGAAGAAGAAAAAGAAGAGCACAACGTCCACAAGCTTCAGTCGGTAGTAAAAGGGCAAAATCGACGTTAACACAAAAAATTTCAACTGATCATCCCGAAACGCTCCTCGATAGCAGCTTATCCGAAATTAGCTGGTTGGGTTGAATCAGCCAACCCAACAGCTAATAACCAAACACTTCTAAGAGCTTTTTCATAAGGTCAATCAGCTGAAACGAGTCAAACAGCTAAAAATGAGCTTATCAGCTCTTTCCCAAACATAGCATAATTAGCAACAAAATACGAGGGTTTTAAAATGAACTGAAACGCTGGACGCGTGGAAAGAGGAGCTGCAGTAAGGGTTTTAAATATATAGGCTTTCATTTGGTCTGAAGAGGAGGGAGTGCCGAAAAGGAGAGAAGCCAAGAGTATTGAGTGGAGGCTGGAAGGTTTTAACATGGGAGATTTTAAATGGTCTTGTCAATCTCAGCGAAACCCAGATTACTGAAGGCTAAGTTGATGCAACTTAGCCTCCAGTAATCCAACTTAGCCTCCAGTAATCCGGGTTTCGCTGAAAAATGATCAAACACCTCTGACAACTTGCTGGAAGAGAATGGTGTAGAGTTAGCTTCATCGCAAGGCAAGAAAGTTGCAGCGTGTTTGCTTTTGGTGAAGTGGAAATTCATGACATTGCCAGTGTGGATGTCTTTTTCCAAGAATAAGATAGCACCTTTACAGTGATCTTGAAGCTGGGTTTCTGCAGCACCAATTGAAAGAGTGAAGTTTTTGTTGCAGAACCAAGAGATGATTAAAAGAGGTCAACTTAAAACTCCATATATGGGTGTCAGGCAGTGCTTTGGAAGGGTGTTGAGAGAAGAAGGCTTGTTCTGCATTTGGAGAGGCAATCAGGCCAATCTCATAAGATATTTCCCTAGTTAGATTCTTCTCTTTTTTCTCCTTTTTACTGATGATAGTATATCCTCAACCTCAGTGATCTATTCTGTTTAAAGGTCTATTTTTTTCCTTTTTGACTTTTCTTGCTGCTTTGCTTCCTATTCTTCCTAAACTTGCTTGTGAAGTTGAGTTGCTTTCCGAAATGTTATATGTCGTTTCCCTTTGGCAGGAAAATAAGTGCATAATCTTTTGCTTGCTCCCTGATTTTGATATCAATTCCAAATTTTTAATATTGCATTTAAGATTTCGGGGTCACCCGTGGACATGCTATGTACTATGTACTAACTGGTAAACCATTGTTGAATGCCAAATTCATGATATAATGCTTAACTAAGTTTGACAAGCTATACATGTGCACTTCTATAATGAATTTAACTGTTATTTGATAAGTATGCTGGAAAAACATTCTCATTTTGTGTGTTGGCAATATGATGGATTTTGTTGAACATCTTACTCAAGTATCCAGATGCATAGAGTTTAATTTGACTTAAAATTACTCAGAGCTCCTAATTCATCATCTTATGAAACTTTTTGTCTCCAATTGGGATTTCCTGGTCCTGTTTCACTACCTGAAACAGGTGCTTAATTGTCCTTAGGATTTCAATTTTGCATTCAAGGGTTATTTCAAAAGTTTTTCGGATGTTCAAAAGAAAAGGATGGTCACCTAAAGTGTTTTTCTGGAAATGTGGCTTCAGGCAGTGCTGCTGGAGCAACAACTTCATTATTGTTTTAACATTTGGATTATGCATGGACAAGGATAGGGACCGATGCAAGTGAGTGTAAACACAACAGTCAACGACAGTTCAAGGGTTTACTGGACGTGTATGGTAAAAATTAAGTGACGGGATTGCTGGGCTGTAGCGAGGCTTTGGAGTTTCAATCATAGGTATTACTCTTTATCGAGGCATGTATTTTGGGATCTATGATACCATGAAACCTGTCATTTTGGTGGTACCCCTTGAGGTAAATTTCATCACCTTTAGTTGTGAGCCTAGTTTTAGTTAAGAAAAGCTTGATTGTGTTATGTTCAATTCGGAGCATGGTATAAATTCCCTTGCACAGACTTTCTTGGGCATTAATTTATTCAGACTGGTAAAGTGTTGGTGACATTTAAAAGTGGTTAAAGAAGCATCAGGCATGTTATGTACTTTTGAGTATCTCCGGAGAAACTGCTCTTCGAAGAGTTAGAGAATGTCCCTTTAAACCAACATAACTGTTGATAGATGCATTTCATAGTGCTGTTCATAATTCCATTATACTTTTTCTTGTTTATCCTGATTGATTTCAAAGTTAATATGCGAAGTTTTAAGTAGGGATTTGTGCATTGCAGGGTAATTTCTTTGCTAGTTTTTTGTTGGGTTGGATCATCACTACAGTCTCCGGGGTTTGTGCATACCCATTTGACACACTAAGACCGAGAATGATGTTGACTTCTGGACAGCCTTTGAGGTATCAAAATGCTATGCATGCATTTCATGGGATTAGTCGTCTTGAGGGTTACAGGGCATTGTTTCTGGTAGTAACCGCAAAAATGCTTCTTGGTGTGGCAGGAGCTGGAGTGCTTGCAGGTTATGATCAGCTGCATAGAATTTCCCTTAGACGCTGTTATGTTTTTGACCAATAAGCACAAGTATCTAAGTAAATACCTCTTCATGGAATTAAAATTCTACTTTGTCATACGGAGGTTTCTATGGTTGATGGCAATCAACAAACTTGAGACACAAGTGTGAAAAAGATCTTGTTGCAGATGACCCTTGATACTGCTTTGTGGGGACAGCCTCCAACATGAACAGTAGAGAAGAAATGATAATTTGTTCTGTACATAACACGATCAAATCTCTTCACAGCTAATTCAGTTATATGACTGAAGACAGCACAGTTGGGGTTTAGATTCAATCAAGTCTGTATCGAAGGTTCAATTCTTTGAATGACTTTGATGTAATAAATTATTATCATATTTATTTGTTCATTGAAGTTTCCCCATTGTGAATATACCTGAATATCCAGCTAATAGTGTTTTTTTTTTTTTTTCTGAATTGAGTGCACCAGAAGTTGTGGTAAATCTGTGCAACAAAGTGTAGGAAGAATCTGGATTTCTTCCTTCTTCCTTAGTTCCAATCACTACAAACCACTGATACAGTAAGCAAACAGTACATTCTTTCTACGTGGAGAAGTTGTGGCTGCAAATAGCGAGAGCAAGCTCTGACTGCCACACAGCAGGTTCAAATACCACAAATTTTTATTGGGGTTCGCCTCAACTTGTACCAAACGTAATTTCTGTTTGTGGTTTAAGTTGTTCTAATGTGATGAAATCTGGATCATGACAACTTGCTCAGCTGTAAAAACAAACTAGGTTTCCTTCATGACGTGCTTGGCATTTCAGATTTATATCCTGCTATTCATGGACATGGTTCTTGTAATGTTTCCGGTAAGCTTCCTATAGAATAATTCCAGCATCAAATTATATTAAGTTTACATGTTTTGAGAAATGTTTGGTGACAAAGAGAAGGGTGCTGTAGTGACTGGGAGAAAAAGGGGAGAGCTCTCCTCTCCTCTATTAAGTATTTATGCAAGAAATTTGGAACCTGCACTCTTTTACGCTTAATGTGGTTTAGAGGAATGTGGAAGAAAAAGGTTTCATTCATTGGCTGCAGGCTTGAAGGACTGAAAATCAACAGAGACTATTTTAGGGTGATATACAATATGCGCATGAGACACAGTAACTAAGATATGTTGAGTTCTTGCTGCCTAATTAAATTTCAACCCATTTCCACAAATACGTTTCTCTCAAGGCAGGCATGCTAAGTCTAAGCCAGAAGCCAAAAGTTTTTGTGACGCTTGGTGGTAATCAAGTACCCTCCAACTTTCCTGCCCTTTCTCCTCACTGCAATTGTCATGCATGAAGCGTTTTGGATGCAGTACTCAGCCGCACCACCGCCGCTTCTCTTCCCTCTCCACCGCCTCAGTAGCCTCAACATTATCGAACTCCGTTTCCTTTGGCCTAACACTAGCATTGACACCCTTTGTTGCTTTGCTTCTTCCACTATTATCGGACCCTTTTCTTTTCCTTCTCGTACAGTAACCTCCACTTGCACCTACACGACATCCACATCATGTTGAAAACAATTTCCACTTTCCCATTACAATGAATGAAAAAGGTTTTGGTTGCCTAATGTGCACAGAATTGAAGAATCATGGTTCTAACCATCTATTATTGGTCGGCACCAATGTTTCTTCGCCCCTTGGAAATGAGGCTGTCGTTGACTTATTGCTCTCTTTGGATGATTGCTTTGAGCAATAAAGTAAACACAAAGGGACAAAGCAAACAAACCAAAAACAACTGTGTCAGGCATCAGTTGTCCCTGTTTAAGTTTCGTTCATACCCTCCGGTTGCATCTAAGGCGTTTGCATCTAATTTCGGAGGTAAGCCTACCCAGAAACTTCTTAATCTCAAACTTCATGTTGAGTAACATAGTTCTACCAAAACTGGCATTGACACATCAAGATTATGTGTTTACTTTTTAATAGTATAGTTGTACCATTTCATTAACTCAATCAACTGTTATCCGGGAAAACATGTTTTGTCAACAAAGAAAAACTATTAACTCACCCCAGGCCTTCTCTTTTGACACATTTGTTTCAGGGTACAAAGAAGCTCATGAACTCTCGGATTAACCTTCAAGTTCGACGTAGGACCTGCGACCAAAATTTACCTATCTTTTGAGTGCATGAATTTTCTTAAATGCAGGCCAGAAATGATGATCAATGACAATTCTTCAGTGTCTAACCTGCAGGTGATGGCTTGGCAACGTATAGAAGAACGATGGTATCTTGATTTTGAACAGTGTAAGACAACGCCCATTCAAGCGGACTCCTGGCTTCAAGGTTTGCATCAACCACCACCAGAACCTTGTTGCCATTATTGCCACACGCATCACTAGCAAAACTCTGCGAACCATTGCCCAAAAACTCCACTTTCTGCTCAGTTTGAATGGAACTACAAAAGTGCTTGGATCGAAGAGATGGTGACCGGACCCGAACACGAGCCGTGGACCTACACCTACTAACGCAGAGTCTAGGCAACTTAGTAGGTACCGAAAGAGCCATGGATGTTTTAGCAGAGTACTTGTGGAGTAATTTATAATACACTGAAACGGTATTGCCTGTTTTTTTGACTAAAATTTCTTGTTTGTTTCCTATTTTTCCCAAGTGGGTGACGTGCTTGCCACGAAGCCATGTAGTAACGGGCCATCACGGTACATTGCTGGTTGAATGGAGCACTAAATGGGTACACACGTTTGTGGTTGTGGACACGTTCATTCGCCATAGATAGATATTAGGTTGACTGTTATTGCCAGAACTCCGCATATTTAAAATCTCTATTTCTACTTTTGCTTAATTATTGTCATCTTGACAATGGTAAGTTAGCGACAACATGATATAATAAATACAATTTGTGTATTTAGTTTCTCCTTATTTTTTAAATTTATAAAAATTATGAATAGTTCTAGTCTTTCACTACATATTTATATTTTTAATTGAACAAAAACTATTTAATTTTTTAATATTAGCTATTCAAAATAAACATTGTTGAATTATCAAAAAGTTATTAGTTTTGAAATTATAATAATATTATAAACTCAACGCTTTATAAATTTCATATTTGATTAATTATTTGTTTCAAAAAAATATGAACTTATTGTTAATAACACTACATAATATAATTAATTAATTAGATTATCCTTAATCATTATTTAGTTTTTTCTTATCACTAATAATAAAAGTACAACTATATTAATAAGTAAATATTTCTATTTTTAAAAAAGAAAAAACAAAATCAAAATCCTAAAAATAAAATTAAAATTAAAAACTACACAAAAAAACAAAATTTGAAATCAAATGGCCTCCTGAATATTGGATTCAATAATTATAGGATAGAAAGTAGAAACATATTGCTTTATTTTCATTAAATTGTTCGAGTGATGTTTGTTTGTATACACTACAAGAAATCATCCAAATACCGACGGAAAATTGCTAACGGTAAAGAGACCATTGCCAATTACCGACAAAAATCCTACACCCATCGGAGAACTTGTCTAGAAAAATATGGATTACTGACGGTAGCAAAATCCGTCGCTGAAATTGAGCGGGGAAGTTTGCCTCTACTTTTTTCAGTAATCTGTCGGTAAGTTGTCTATTAAAACGTCGTCATCTGTCGACTGCTTCTGTTGAACTTTTTAAAAATAACGAAACAACGTTGTTTCGTTACCCTGCCGCTATTCTTCGTCGATTCTTCTTCGTCGTCGTCTTCTCCGTCTAGCTGCCGCGTCTTCGTCGTCCATTGCCGCCGTCTTCTTCGACCGTGGAGCTGCGCATTTGGTGAAGCTATGCCGACCACGTGGAGCCTTCGTTTTTCTACCGAAATGAATATGTGTTTCATTATTGTTTGTTTTATTGTGTGTAAATGTTTGTGTGTTTAAGTGTTTATCTAATTTATTCATGGATGAAATTGGTTAATATTCAAAAAATTTCCTTCTGCCCTACTTTTTTTTGAAACTACATTAGATTGAGTTGTAATTTTTAACTCTAATTATAGTTATGATTGGTAGGTAAATGCTTATGGTTAGGGTTTATTGAAAATTTTCTATAAGAATTTGATTAAATACAACATTGCATCGACTTTGATGATTATGATTAGATCTTTGTGAATTATGAATGTTATAGATAATGTGATATGTATGAATGTCTATTGGTGTTTGTATTGATACTTATTAGGTTGATTAGGCCCTCTTGGCATGTCATAGTATTAACCTTAGGGGCCGTTTGGTTCTACTTCTGTTTTTCTGTTGTAGTTTTCGGTTTCCGTTTTCAGTTTTTTTGTTTATGTTTTTCTTTCAAATACAAACAAAAACATGTTTGGT
>JANZLH020000141.1:1900909-1920278 GCA_026770325.2 Erythroxylum fimbriatum
GGGTATTTTTGTTAACCCTCATACCCGCCCCACGGGTAAAAATTTGCTCCCCATATCCGCCCTTGTTCGGGTAATTTTATCGGGTACCCATCGGGTTCGGGTACAATTGTCATCCCTAATCAATGTGTTATAATAACATCCCATTGTGTTCCTATCAATGGAACTCCCATAAGGACATTTTGAGGTGATATAGGGTTGAGATAGACCCTTTTATCCCCTTATTTTTTCATTTTATGTATGGAATCTCTTTCAAGATTAATTATGACAAAAGGTCC
Source organism: Erythroxylum fimbriatum (assembly GCA_026770325.2). Classification (NCBI taxonomy): domain Eukaryota; kingdom Viridiplantae; phylum Streptophyta; class Magnoliopsida; order Malpighiales; family Erythroxylaceae; genus Erythroxylum; species Erythroxylum fimbriatum. The sequence continues at coordinate 1,901,185 of JANZLH020000141.1, forward strand.
AATTTGCCCCTTAATGTCTGGCAAAAGGTCTAAGATGACCGTTACCGTTATCTCTAATACCATTATTCCCTTTAACGTTTCTAAAATGGACCAATTTTCCAAAAAATGGACCAATTTTGTTAACTTGATCAAATTTACATTATGTCTCTGTTAAAATTTTCTACCTATGCATGCCACATAAAATTAACTGTCAATATGGAAGCATACCTATATTTAAATAATATTTTTGATCTTAATATTAATTAATAAAATATTTATTATTTACATATAATCAAAATTATAAAAAATTAGTTTAATTTACCCCTAAATTTGAATGAATCCCTAATCTATTTGGCATTGAAGGGAAACTGAAACTACATCTAACTTATCCCTTTCCTTCTCCATAGCAGCTTTAACCTTTAATGCAAGCTCCTCAACAGAAGTTAGTGACTCAATAAAGATATTTGCATCTTCAAGGTCTTTGCAGAAAGTTTTATAAGTGGATTCATCTCACAACTCCTCAACTAACCAACAATAAGGGATATTGTATACAAGATATGATATGTGTTGATTTCAAGAATAACTTGAAGAGATACCTTAGTAGTCAGCTTATTGGTTCAAGATGTTCCTTCTTCACTAGCTCTAGTCTTAGTCCTTTCCACTATTCTTTTCTATATGGACGACAACGACTTTGCTTTTCTTTTCAGTATCTAATAAATTTTAGTTTCCTTACTTACGCCTCAAGCATAACATTTAACTTGTTCTAACCACACCAGCACTAAAACTTTCCTATATCTATCTATATTTATTGACTTCCCTTTAGATTACTTCTTAGAGATCTACAATGCAATTCATCTTTAGCAAGTATATTGTGTTTGATCTTTTTTTTGGTATGTCGAGTTTGACTCTAAAATTAATCTCATCACATGTGTAACGACTACATTGTATGAATATGAAACTTTTACCTAATTTTGTTTTCACAAAACGAAAATTTGAATATATGATACCACTTATAGGATTTATAGGAATCCATGAGCAAACGTTTTTTCCTATCATAATAAAAGAAAAGTAGCATAGGTTGGTATAAGGGAGAGGAAAAGATGAAGAAGCTAAATGGAAGTTCATCCTATTCTTAAACAACTACATCTTAACATAGTAACATAGTCTTCTTGATCATCTTCCTCTTAGCCTTCAATGCCAGACAGATTAGCGATTCAATCAGGTTTTAAGGTAAATTAAAACAATTTTCTTAATTTTAATTATATGTAAATTATAAGTATTTTATTAATTAATATTAAAATAAAAACTATTATTTAAATACACATGAACTATCATACTAACAACTGATCTTATGTGACATGCCTAGGCGAAAATTTTTAATAGATACATAACTTTAATTTGATGGGATTGATAATTTTGGGGGAAATTGCTCTATTTTGAAAATGTTAAGGGGTATAATGATATTAAAGATAATGGTAAGGGCCATCATAGGCTTTTGGGTTCCTTAAGATGTTTATCAATTAGATCTGTCAATATGTTATAACATCATCCTTTTGCGTTCCTATCAATGGAACTCCCACAAAGACATTTTAATATGGTATAGGGTTAAGACCCCTTATCCCGTTATATTTTCATTTTATGTATGGAATCTCTTTCAAGACTAGATCCTTACAACATTAGCAAGGATTAAGGCTTTGAATATCATAGTAAATGCATGAATTATTTGCTTTGCGTATGATCTTTTTATCTTTTATTAGGTTAAGGACAAATCCTTAAGCTTATTATTATAATTTATAAATGTTTTTTAGGAAATGTCAGGGCTATCCATCAATAAGAGAAGAGCCATTTGACAGTCTCAGTGAGTGTGAAAATTTATCCAAATGGTTATCCTCCATCACTAGTTTAAGTTATAAAGACCCTTATTCACATACTTAAAGACTGCATATCTATGCTAAACGACTGCTATATAGAGAATGAACCCCATTGTTAGAGAAGCAAAAGAGGATCTTCAACAGGTGCACCAAAAGCCTTTCATCAACAGGGAGACTACTTTTAATCAAGTTTTTCCTTAATTTCTTGCATACTTTCTAGTCATTGCATATTTTTCTTTCAAAAAGAGAAATTAAGGATATTGAAAGGATGGTTAAAAGTTCCTTCAGATTAAAGTTTATACCTTGCACACTTTTTATAAAGTAATTAGTTAGTATGAAGAATGTAAGCCTACATTTATTGGTGAATCAAGAAATTCAATCCTTAAGGATTACCAACAAGTTGCTATTGATAAAGAGACTTTGGAGAATTCTTTCCAACAATGAAGCTTTATAGGTGCAGTGGATTCATATTTATTCTTTAAATGCAAATACTTCTAACACTTCTTATTTCATGAATCAGTTGTTGAAGTTAACGGACCTCCTTTATACCAGCATCCAGTGAAAAATTGGCAAGGGTAACTTAGCTTCTCTGTGGTTTGATATAACTAGTGTTTTATCAGTCCCTTAGCAAACTACAACTAGTTGTAGCATTTAAGTCACTAATTTTCTTTACTTGCGAAGGTGAGTTCGTTTTTAATTAATGATGAATGGCAACCTAACTTCTTAAGAAGCTTTGAGAACCCTGTAACATCTAGAATGAGAGAAACTCTAGGATCTTTAAGAGCATAAAGAAAATAAGTGTTGAAGTTATGACTCAACTGTTAGCTTGGATAAGAGAACAATTGATAATTCATATCCTTACCTCCTAATGCATTACAATTTGTTCAGTAGAGATGAAACCTGAGTTTATAGTCAAAACTAGAAGGGAAAATTAATCATTCATCAATGTTTTACTGCCCAATAGCTGATGGATTATGTCAAGTACTTGGTTACTCTAGAACCACAATTATACCCCCTAGAATTTAATATTACTTTGAATGGTTGGAGTATGTGCTACTTTTTTATTGAAAGAGTTGTATAGCTATATTGAATTTACTTATCCATTTTCTTAATTCAATACTTTTATTTTCTTAAAAAATATTTTATTTTAAACCTATATAAAATCACAAACTCTTTACATTTATTCATACTTTTTAAATGTCATTTCAAGTTTTAAATATTAATTTAAGTATTTTATTGTAAGTTTTATGTTATATCACAAACTCTTCAAATTTTAACTATATGTTTTAATTTTTTTATTTAACCTATTTTTATTCAGTTCACATTTAAATTCATTTTGCTTTCAAAAATTTCCAAATTTATAAATCTTTTTTTAGATCTAGGCAATTACTAAGGCAGATAAATAAGTCAACTAACAAAAACAATTTAATCTCGAGCTAAATTTTTAGTTCCTTTCATTTGGGTATTTTTATTTTTCCTTAACAAGGTAAAGCAATGACTCCATTCAACTTTTGGTTTCTTGTCCTATTCATGCTTTAGGGATTCTCAAAAAAGGTCAGAGAAAACCATAAATTCAGTTTACAATCTCTCTTTTCTACTCTCTTTACTTTATTGGCTTGTGTAATTATTACATATTTGCTTAAGTTTTAAATTACTTTTTTAGGGACAAATATTTTATTAAAATCATAAGTACTCAATTCATTCCTCTTTTAGGTGCCATGTAAACCAATATAAACATTTATAAACAGTCAATTGAACAAAATAATAAAAAAGCCTCCGAATAATAGACTAAAAGGGTGTGGTATACTAAATAAAGTGAAATGCATGAGACTGACCCTCTCTAAACGATCAAACTAACATGATTGAGTATCAAAGTTACGAACTCCCTATAATATTTCTTAAAAAAAATTTAAATAAGTTTACAATGTTTTAATGCTTATAAATTAATATTTAATGTTAATATATGTCGATGAAACAACTTTATTTTGATAGAACTTATAGTATATTATAAACAATGAATTTTCATATGGAAATAAAATTTTATTTATATATATATTGTAAAAAATATAGAGATGCACTCTAAGTTTTAATAAATTTAGGAGGTGTATTACGAAATTTTAATATGAGAAGGACTAATTTTTGAGTAAATAAAAAATATTTAGAACTTCTATGTTAAAAATAAGAAAATGATCAAAGACTTACTGACGCTTTTTTCCAATGTTCAGGTCGATTTAAAGCTTGTGAGTAGCATTTCCCTTTCATTTGATAGTTGGTTTATTTGAATTGTGTGGCAAACCCTTCTTCCAGCGACATGTGTAGGCCAACTCTTCTCAACCTTTAAGACATCGCTTACTCAGTTAGTCTTGTTCATTTAATGCAAAACAATAATGTAAAGTTGTAAACAGAAAGTGGAAGTCAAAGAGGGACAGCTCACGGATGCTGGAGAACAAAGAGGAAAACTTGAAGGTTTTAGTTGAAATTTGAATAATTAAGTGTAAGCGTGCAGCATTGTAATATCTAATGTTGTGCTATAATTTGTAATTTATGTTATTTTCTACGATTTGACATTTGGTATGATCTTGGGATTGTATTTAAGAGTGTTTTCAAGTTGTTAGCGAACATGATGATGATTCATGTTTGAAGTGTAATTACGATTTGTAGAGTGTTTACTAGCTAGGAATGTTGTGAAATATGTGTACCTTGAATGATATGAGTAAGGATCTAATTCCTTGGTTATTTCGAGTTGATTAGTACATTGCCTATGTTAGGAAAGCTTTCATATAGAGGGAATTAAATTTATTGGAGGTCTTTGTCCAAAGAGTTGAGTCTAATTAATGACTTTGAAATTCGCTTGGAGACTTGTGAATTCGGAATTTAAAGACATCTTATATATTGATTGTTGATTTGCAAAGAATTATACATGCATATGTATATATATATATATATGTAAAGCCACGACTGTTTACTAGATGAATTTGTTTCGGGTTGAATGAATATATTGGTCCTGTCCATGCACACTCTAGGGGCCAAAGACCAAACTGAGGGAGACAGTTAAGCTCTTCCAAACAATAGTTTTTGGCATTGCGGATGAAGTTATTTTCTACGTTGTTACGGTGAAAAAAAGAGCTAAAATGAGTTTCGGGTTGAATTGAATGAAATTATTTTTTATAAAATCAAGAAGAGACCAATAATTTTTGGCATTGCGGATGAAGTTATTTTCTATGATATTACCATGAAACTCGGTCCATATGACGTGCAAGAGATAATTATTCGACTCGGCCCATGGGATGTGGAAGGAGTAGTACCAATTAAGGTAGGATCATTTAAGTGATGAGATAATTATTCGACTTGGTCCATGTGACGTGGAAGGAGTAGCACCAATTAAGCTATGATCATTTAACTGATGAGATAATTATTTGAGTCCTCAACCATCCTCTTACTTTTTTTAAGTTATTTACGAGAGGGTTCTAAAAAAAAAAAGGTACTTTTAAATCATCCACAATTAAACTAATTTTCGCTCGTACCAAATCAGTCTGTAAAAAGTAAGGTGTTAGACCAAACTTTTTAACAACGTCAAAAAGTACCTTTCGAGTGTAAATTCTAATATACAAGTGCTTCTCTCAGTACAATAATTCAAATTATTATCAATTAATTTTGGCAAGGACAAGTTGCCATACACTTCTTTTATATGTATATATATATTTGCATGCATTTACTTCAATAGATTCATCACCACCCAACTGATGAATGTCAACAGGCAGCAAGCAAAAGGAAAAAGTATGGAATATCACTGAATACGGATCAGCCATTTTAGGTATACATATTATATGGTAAGTGGTAACAGAAAGTAGAACGCAAGGGCAATATAAGTAGAACTAAACGAACAGAATACCATATGGCATAAAATCTATGCATATGTGTCTCATGCTATTTCTAGTTTCGAACCCAAACAACGTGATCCTCTGGTAAGAAATGGCATATAGGGACAGTTCCTGGCTTCACTTTCAACAACTGGAAAGCCAAATGCTTGGGGTTCCACGAACCTGTATTCGTATGGCACACTGCTACTGCTTTGGTTTTAGTTCCATCAACACCAACTAACTGAACCATGTAAAGCCTTGTTCTTTCCGTTACATGACAGTAGAAGACAGCATATGGGTAGTTCTGCTTGTGACATGCTACAGCTTTCTTGCCATCTCCGATCTTCTTCACTCCGGTAATCGTGAACTTCTCCTTCTGATTCTCTTTCCCCACTTCCGTGGAGATTGCCTGAACGTTCTTCCCGAGCTTGGATGTGCTGAAGTCGATCATAGACTCCAAGGACGTAGCACAGAACTTCTCCTCTCCTTCAATCCCAGGATCTTCACATTCCTTCACTGTGTTCTTCATCAACTCAGCCTCCAGTGATCCGGGTTTCACTGAAAAATCATCAAACACCTTTGACAACTTGCTGGAAGAGAATGGTATAGAGTTAGCTTCATCGCGAGGCAAGAAAGTTGCAGCGTTCGTGCTTTTGGGGAAGTGCAAGTTCATGACATTGCCGGTGTGGATGTCTTTTTCCAAGAAAAAGATAGCGCCTTTCCGGTGATCTTGAAGCTGGGTTTCTGTAGCAGCATATAGATAAAGGAAGGGATTCGGTCCCGGACTCACTCCGACATAAACGGGCTTGCCCTTGTGCCCGGTGCTGACGGAGACGCCACCTTTACCCACACCAACATGGGTGCCACCACTTGGCTGCCCTTTTCCGGCATGAACATTTACGCCGCCTTTCCCTACATTCACGGAAGTCCCTCTAGGATTCCCTTTTCCGGCATCGACATTTACACCACCCTTCCCTACATCAACATACGTGCTCTTGTCTTCCATGACACTGTCTGTAAATTGGCAACATTAAATCAGAAGAGCTTATGAGTACTGCTGTTTATATCATTGTGATTTCGTTAATAAACACCACTGTTACATAGATATATGTCGCAATCTAACCTTCCGAAAATTAGATATTACGGAGAGAATACACAAGATAAATGTTAAGCAATTATGCGCATTTGAGACCATTAAGTTATAAAGGCTTCGAATCTACTCAACTGGAAAAATATATACTATTGTCATTATATATTGCTTTAAACTAAGGGAAGTAACAAATTCCAAAGTCTGTTAGATCTTTACTCTGTAGTTTGGGACTTTTGTACCTAGTTACCTGGTTTTAGAAGATATTTGATGGCATTTGGCATTGGAGTGTTGGGCAGAACAGATTTCCAATAAAGCTCAGGGGACGAGGCAGCATCACTAGCCACGAGTGCAAGCTGCAAGAAACAAATCACCAATCTCTATTAAGACTCATAACACATGTCAAATTATGTCCATTCGTAGCAGTAACGGTCCTTCAAACCTAAAAAGCTTTCTGAAAGCAGAAAAGAATACGGAAAGTAAATAATCTTGTCCACATATGAGACTTACAAGTAGAAAAGTGAGGATCCGTTGAATTCTGAACTCCATAATTACTCACAACTAATGGAACAAGAGAGCTAGATACACTAAGACCAGAATGCTTGCTTTGAGACGGAGCTAGCAGCCTGCAATCAACATTTATAGGGTCTGAAGCATGTCCTAAGGGTGCTTAGATTGAATGTCAGCTTATCAACCACAATATCGACAGGTTTAATTACTTCAACTGCCCCGGCTTCCTGACTTCAATGCGATTTCTTTCAAGTGGGACAGGTGTACTACAAAACAAGCAAGTGATGATGTGAGCTAGAAACAAGAGTTAGGGGGTTTCTAAGTTACAAGTTTGCTTTTGGGGCAACCTTGGTTTGCCACCTCGCGCAGATATATAGAACCAGAGTTGCTCTTCATTATCTGTCTGGTGCGGATCGTACTTGTCATTTTTGGACGTCCATTGAATTACGAAGAAAATCTAAGAAGTGGGGCGGTCTCGCTTTAATTGGTTAGACTTTTGGCTAGAGCTTAACAAACAACTACCACCATTTATGAAGTTTTAGTGATGGTCGATGAAATCTGTTTTCTTTATGATCTTGCGTTTTCTACAGTTAGAGCTTGGATTTTGATCTTTCCTGCCTTTTAAGAGTGTCAGTCTTGTCATTATCCTTATTTTGACTTTTCAAGTTTGCATTTTTGATTGCTACGTTCAGCTAGCATTAACTCATTTGTCTCAATCTTCTCATCAAATTCAAAGGTAAGAGCGACACTGTAGCTTAAGCTAGTGTGGATGTTTTTCCTTAAATTCAAAGGTCAGAGCTAGCGATGATGCTTTAGAATGTCCCTTTCATTTTGGAACACGTGTTTTTCTGGCCCAATTTATAAGATAAGAGCAGATGATATATGTATAACTTTCTTCTTCTTTTTGTGCTAATAATACTTGGTGGTGTACAATAATAATAATAATTATTATTAAAATTTTAATAAAATTGGATGCTTTAGTGCGAAACCAAACTATTGGACTCACATTTATATATATGGTCCACAAGGACAAGTATTTTGGTACAACCACAGGAGGACAATTGTTTTGCTGCAACCCAACCATACTAACTTAGAATTGAGCAGAGTAGACACGGCACCTTTATGATGATCAGTTGCGGTATGGTACCTTGCTTTTGTTTATCCTTTCTTCGGTGGTTCGCAAGTTAGTAGTTATTGCGATTGAATGTGTACCGTACGTTTATTCATGTATTAGGACTCTGTGTAGTTTGTCCCTTATGCTTAAGAAATTTCAGTTTAAATTTGAACAGTCTACTTGAAGCCCCATTCAGTGCATAATTACGTGTCTTGATAGACTGAAGTAAGTACAATAGACGACCTATTAGTTCTAAGGATCTAATTAACCTTGCTTATCTCTTGTTCGTAATTAATGAAAATAATTGCATTTTTTATATAGATTTCCTTCTCTTAATTGGCATGAGACTTTGCGTAAGTAGTGATTTCATTATCCTGAATGGCCCAGCCCAGCAAGGACAGAACTCCAAACGATCATTGCATTGTATCGACTGTGGGCTTCTGGAAAAAACTAAAGCTATTCATTTCTACGTAACATAACTTCCTAAAATATTTGAGGCCTAGTTTTAGTTTTGGGCTAGGTTTCGTGCACATTATGGCTTTCTTATACATTTGAAGGGCTCCAATGGACCTAAGAAGCAATTACCATGCAGCTTAATAAAAAGATTTTACTTACCGGCCTAGTCTTTAATTCATGACTGTGTAATCTAATTATAGCCAAGTGAAAAAAGTAAGACGACATTATATTACGATTCAGGAGGATAGGATTATCGTTTGACAAACGTGCACATTATTGCAAACGCACTCAATCAAGCACGAGTATGTTACAAATCTAGTGGATTGTTTAATACTTTTTCCGATTTACTAAGAAATGGTTAAGGAATAAAAGAAGATGGGTTGGAAAACAGGGTCTGGTTGCTTAAGCCACCGTCGACCGATCGACATTTAATTAAAACCTTGGGACTTGGGAGAGAAAGCTTGCTGTTGTTGTTTTGTTTTATATGTATATATAAAAGGTTTTATGGACCAAAAATCCTGTCCTATGGTGGCCTAAACGTACCATCTTTTCTCTCACATGTAAGCCATTTGAGGTTGGCAATGCATCTAAGAACATCTTTTCCACCACCCGTATGGCCTCCTGTTTTAAATTTTCTCTCAGGTCAGGTGTAAGCCACTTGAGGTTGGCAATGCATCTAAGAACATCTTTTCCACCACCCGTATGGCCTCCCTTTCAAGCTCTTCTCTAATACTTCACCCCCTTGCCTCTTAATTGTTTTCTTACCTGTAAACTTTTGATGGGAGTAGTGTCATACACTCATTAAAGAACATATATTTCTTTTTATTTTTTTTAACTTTATCTCTTTTTTCAACTAATCAAATGTTGCTATAATGTGTTTGGCAAACAAATATTGGTAGGGCGGTTCACAATGTCAATCCTACCATGAAAGGGGGAATGATTGAACCAACATACATGTCATCCAAAATCACAAAATGGGCGCAGAACAGACCCCATTATGTTTCCTCCATTAGTTTGCCCAATTCTTGTATATATTCAAACCATTCATTATTTGATTTAAGACCCATTTTCTTCGCATATGATCTCAGAATCAGTTGATCACTCCGAGTAAATTAAATAGATTATATAAACAGTCAAAAAAAGAGCTCAAACAACTTATGCGAACTCCAGCACCAATTTTGTGGAGGAATGTGAATCCAATTCTTTGCATAGGCTAGACAAGATAGCAATCATTTTAAAAGGAGTTATTTAAGTTGGGTGTGTTAGGAGGATGGCCTAATTTTTGTCCAAAAGAGTGGTGATATTTTAGTATATATATAAATAAAGAGAATCTAATAGGCCTAAACCTGTCAACAAGGTAGCCATTCATTCGGTACAGTTGATAATTCCACTGCAGGTACAGGATGAACCTTCCATAGTGCACATTTTAAGAATCTTAAATATATGTCAAGACGTAGGACTTTAGTATTGCAAGAAGGCAATGTTTAATTGTGGTTTACATATCTTCTTATTAATAATTGAAGGCAAACTTCAAACCACCGTTTGCTTCGCTAGTAATTTGTAATTATCTGAATTAGTATTACATTTGATACTGATGATGTTCGTTCCCAAAGACTGAAGGTAAATAAATATTCGATTTCTATTTCTTCTCATCTAAAAAATTCAAACCCAAAACTTATAATAAGATATGTGGAGAAAAGTATTATAAAATATAAATTTAAGAATTTACTTAGGCCTCACTTCGGCTTGGCAGCTGGGCTTTAGACGAGTGATAGTCGAAGTGGACTCCCTCGAGGTTATTAATATTCTCTCAGCTCCCCTTACCATTCTGACGGAGTTTTCTTTTTTGGTGTGAGGTCTCCACCAGCTCTTGCGCAGGGAGTGGACGACTCAACTCCAGCATGTCTACCGAGAAAGGAATCAGTGTGCCGACTATCTCGCTCGACTAGCCGGCTAGCTTCAACCGGGCCTCTATATCCTCCAAGAATCCCCTTTTGGTGCCCAGGAACTCATCCGCAATGACGCGCACGGTGTGATGTTTCCGCGTGCCCTGATTTAGTTTTGCATTCTCCTCTTGTAAACAAAAAAAGAAAAGGAATCAAACTTTTTTTATCTGTACTTGATATAAAAGTTAGCTGCACATGTGCGGGGATTAAAGAACAATATTCTTATACCGTAGAATGTAGAATGGGTACAAATGCACTTTAAAGTTCCACGAAGGTCTTGTCAAGCTTTAGACGTAAGCCATGAAAACATAATTTAACCCTATCTGGGGCTCTCGGAAACAAAATCAAAGTATAAAGTGGTGGTGGATGGTGACCCACATTGATTCTACTGTTATGTTTGTGTGGAAGAAAAGATTCTAATCTTAAAGCTGCGAATTTTGCTCTTGTGGGGTGTACTCTGGTTTGCTGTTTGCTTAGGAGTGGGGTTATTGTCGCGTTCAATTAGGGGTGGACTCCTTCGAGGTGATTAATATTCTTTCCTCTTCATTTCAGGTTAAACCTCGAGGGAGTCCACCCCCAATTAAACGCGGCGATAACCTCACTCCCAAGCCAACAACAAACCAGAGTACACCCCACAAAATTCAGCTTTTCTTCTTTCCTCTTCATTTCAGGTTATAACTGAGTATTCTGCTCTTGTGACAGGTATCCGAGACTGAGAGCTATTGCATCGGGAGTGGACAGTTCACATTGAGTATACGCCTCGTGAAGGCAACTAGTGTGCGGATCATTTAGCGTATCTCGCTTCGGCTTCGTGGCCGGGTCTACATATTATTCGGGAACCGCCCTGGAGTCTATTGGCGGCTCTGTTTCGCGACATGCACGAAACCCGCTATCCGAGATCCCTTCATGGGGGCTTCAACCTTAATAGCTAGTCTTTTGTTTTCCTTCCCTTGTATCCAAAAAAAAAAAAAAACTGCAAATTTTGCTTCCTCCCCTTTTCTTTTTATCTAAGAGAAAGTCGCTTCTAGCAAGCATTTGCTTGATTTGATTTTATAGTCTTTTGTTTGTTTTTTAATATTATCAGTTCTCATATCAAGATGTCTTAATCAATTAAATACATCAAAGTGTGCTCAATGATACCAGAAGGATTATATTGTGCGGCCAAAAAGTTCTTATTTAACCCTTTTTCATACGAGGCTTTGCAATCATATGGGGTATGGGAAGAACCCATCAAGCTTTTCCGTGTAAGCAACACAACACCACAAGGAGACTGGCGTCATCAAAACTATGTTTGCCTATACTTAATTAATTAACTTGATCGGGCAGTGCACACAGCGTCTAGTCATCTGTTTCTCTTAACACCATTGATAATACAAATGACAGCTACACGTTGAATTGAATTAGACATGATTCCATACGCATTTTGACAGACGCGGATTCAAAGAAATTGCTTGAGCATTCCAATCAACTAACACGTTGTGGGTTGAGATGAGTTTTACCTAAAAGAGGCTAAAAGGGCAAGGCACTCTTTTTTTTTTTTTTTTGAACACCTTATTTATAAGAGGGGCTAGCAAGTAATCGAATTTGAGACCTAACCGAAATTAAGCCTCGCTCTCAACCATCGAGCCACACCCCTTGAGGGTGGCAAGGCACTCTTTTATATTTCATATTTTATATTTCGGAAAGAGATCTTTTGTAACGATTTAAACAAATGAAATTAAGGAAATAATTTAAGTAGAAGAAGAGGACATCTATATGCTTTCCGCATTACTTTATGATTCCCACAAGTCAACCACAAGAAATTATATAACACAATAGCTTTCGGTTAGATTAAAGTATTCATTCCATCTACTTTGAATAGATTATGATTGTACTTTCAGAAAGGAAAAAAAAAAAGGACAAAATTAATGGTAAAAGCTAACACTAATACTCTCCTTCCCTTTGCTGTTTCAACTGGCTTGCTTTTAAAAAGAAATATTTTAAACTTCACAATTAAGGTAATGAGCTAGACCCTACCCCTTTCTATTAGTAACAACATTTTAATACTTTCAGTGGTTTAGTGGCTGTGGGTTTTTCTTAAAGCACTTCCATGTCATTCTGTTTTCTTCCTCTTTATTTCTTCACATTCGACCCCAACTTGCTTGGTTATGATTAGCCCAATTGAATTATTACTTAATTACATCTTTCATATACTCACTGACATTTAATAATGCTCATCAATTCCTAAGTATCATCCTAAAGTAATGCTTTAGATTTCATTTATGTCTAATCAAAATGATAATTAGGAGAGGTTTATTCATCATTATTATGAGTCATCTATATTTAATCAAAAAATCTTATAGCAACGATCTCGTGTAAGATGCTTTTGACATAAAATATTATCAACTTAATGAAAATTTAAGCACTTCATGCGCCACTAATTTGTGAAAAATTCATGTCGAATATTTCCAGAAATAGTTAAATTTGCAAGAAGAGGGAAAAGGTGGTGGAAATTAAACCAGTTATAATCTTATTTTAATACATAAAAAAGAAAGGGGAATATATAGTATCTATTGTCATGTCGTTCTGACACGTCCATATTGAAGGGCCAAAGGTGCTTTGGCTTTCATGAATCTATAATTAAATTAATTTGGAAAGTTGGTGATTATTGGATCAGAAATCATAATTGAGTTGGACAAAAACAACATTTATAGGGTAAATACAAGCTTCCATGATCCTTTTATGAAAAACAAACCAGGCGAGGCCTCCTGTTTCTATCAACATCACAAATTAGTTAATGTTTTTCTTGCATATAGTCTTTTCTGGCCCTACAACTCGTAGTTTCATCATCTGTTGTCTTCCAATCCTTCTAAGTACTAAACCTAAGCGGTAAGTCCCTCTGCTGATTAATCAGTTTTCATCCTAATTAAAACAAACACCTTATTTTAAGTCATTAATTACTTATGCAATAATATCGCAAGACTGAAGCACAAGCATTTATCTGCTGACAAGCTAAAGAAGCCCAAATCGCTGACGGGTTTTAGACTTACCAAACTTCATTAAATACTGTTTAATGCTGATACTGATCTTGCAATATGGGCTAAATATTGGTTAACTGACATTCTACAAAGAGATCATATAGATTTATGCTCATTTTTTAAAAGGAAATCCTGGCATTTAAATGTTGTTTTAGGGTATCCTCCGACGGAATTAGTGACTAATCTCTTCGCTGCGGGAACATCTCCAACATGGGAGGGCTACAGCTGACCCAGGAGCTTGCTGCATTCCCAAGGGTGAGATTCGAACCCCCAACCACTTGGTTAAGAGACGAAACGAAGACATATACTATCTACGCCAAACCACTGGATTGACATTTAAATGTTGTTGCGGTAACATAAGCTACCAAAAAACAATCTAATAATTGCTTACGTAAAGGGCCTAAGGGAATCTCCATCAATTTCACTTTCTCTTTCTTTATGTTTATAAGTGAATAGGGTAGTAATGGGCTAAGTTAGGATCTATAACTTGATTTCCAGCTGAAGTGGAACTATGACATGTCGTCATATATGGAAACAACTTTCTGAATCCTTTTTTCTTTCCAGCTGAAGCTATGGGAGCAACCCTAGGCCTCTTCCTCCTACATTGGAGAATAGGCTTTCTATCCTCCCTTACGGACAATTCCCACTGCAATAAATTCTCCCTCTAAACTTTCCGCTTAATCATCATAATGACTTTATTTGCTTCACTAATTCTAGATTGTTGCTTCTTGTACTATTTTGAGGTGTTTTTTTTGGGGTTGCCCTTTAGTTACTCTTGTTTACACTCCCTTTATACTGGACTTCGACTCACCTGCAATGAACAATCTTTCGTTATTATCGTAAAGCTTTTTTATTCAGATAAACTACGCGAATATAATTAATAACACACTCCCCACAATAAACTTTAAACAGTTTTCTTTTGAGAGGTTGCTTCTAAATTACTCTATTTGAGTTAAGATAGGAACAAGGCATAATTTTTATTCTAACCTTTGATAAAAGGAACTCCCAATGTATGTTTAATATGTACTCATGAACTACAAAAGGTGACTTTTTTTTAAATAAACTAAATAGTTTATAAAAGGTTACCTGGTAGTGCTATCATGTCGATCTAGAAATTTTGAATTGCTGATAGGTATAAACTATTATAATGGAAATTATTATAATATAACAATAAAACAAGCCTTCAATTGTTTTTATATTGTAAACCAAATTCTCAATCGTTTAACTAAGGTAATTAGGAATGATTTTTTTTTTACATACAAAATCAAGTATATACAAGGGATGAAAGGGCAGAGACTTTTGGTGTCCCCTCCAGTCAAGAATTGGGGCCGCACAATCACTAGCCAATAGAATATGCCTTTCTTCATTCATGGTTCGATATTCTGGTGTCCTAGGTGCAGAGGAACCAAACCAATACATCCCGAAGTTGGTGGTTAAACTCTACTATGGGGAAGATACTGTAGGAGAGAGGTTATTCTTTACCTTGGGACCAAATTGGTTATTGGGCAGTAAAAATTGTAACAAGCGTGCCAAAAGCCATTCCTGTAATAGGATTGCCTTTGCTAGAGTTATTGCGTGGAAGTGCTAGTGTAGGACAATCCACCTTGACTCGTTTTTTATATTTTAAACATTTTTGCATTACCTCTTCTTACCGCTGTATTTATGTTAAGCCATGAAAGACATCATATATATTCATTAAGCCATGAAAGACATCAAATATCATACGTTCCTTTTACAAAATTTCTAAGAAAATGCTAGAATTTAGAGGCTCCCCTTTTATATATTTGTAAACACTTAATCTAATAAATGGTTATCAATATTTTAAAACCTCTCTTCATATATAAATTTGTGGAACTTACTAGAAAGGGGTTTATAATTGTGAAACCCACTATTATAAATGGTGAAAAAATAACTACACCAAAATTTGCAACTAAAGAAGATTGTAATGAAAACTCATAATGGATTAAATAACAAACCTATCTAAAATAGGGTAAGTTGCATAGAAAATTAGAAGGGTGAATTATTACGAGGACAAGAAAACCTTATAGAGTTAGCCAGGGACTATTTCACTAACTTGCTGGGAACCTTATCTCCTAAGAGCTCTACCATCCATTCGTTACAAATCTTTCTAAAACCTATATTATTCAATGATTAATCTACTAATTTGACTAGAGTGTTTGTGCTAGAAGATACTATGTTAGAACTCAAATCCCTCAACCAAACAAGGCCCTGTGGCTTGATCGCCTAAATGGTTTCTTCTTTAGGCGATCTTGGAATTGGATCAGAGTACCATCTTCAAATGCTATTCAAGAATTCTTCACCAAAGGTATCTTATTACCAACAAGTAATCAAGCATACATCACTCTAGCTCCAAAGTTGTAGAACCCTAAGCAGCTAGATTGAATCCATTTTTGCCGAATCTCATCTCTAATCCCAAGATTCCTTCATTAATGGTAAAAATGTACGTAACAACATCTTGATTTCTCAAGATCTATTCAAAGACTATATAAGGAAAGGTTATGGAATAATGTGTACTATTAAAATTGACTTTAAGAAGGCCTTTGGTTTAGTCAAGTGGGACTTCCTAATTCAAACAATGTAGGCCTTAGGATTTCCTAATAAATTTGTGAAGTGGATCTATCAATGCAACTTTATTACAAGCTATAACATCTTAGTGAATGGTTAAACTACCTTATGGTTTAAAGGGAAAAGTGGCTTGAGAAAAGGAGAACCCCCTCTCTCCTTATCTCTTCTTTATTTGTATGGAAGCCCTCCTTCAGTTGATAGCTTATAACATTGTGAAAAAACCAGTTTTGAAACATCACAGTAGTTACAGTAGGTCGAAGCTTTTTAACCTCTGCAGATGATCTTTTTTTGTTTTACAAAGTTAATCCTTTCTTTGTAGTTGTATTGATTAGGTTTATTAATCAATTTTTGTGCTTACTTAGAGTAGAAGTTAACGTTGACAAAAGCTACCTCATGCTTTCCAAAGATGTAGCTAACCTTGAAGCAAAATTGGGACAAATTGCCCAAATGAAGATAGTTTATCCCCCATTTATCTACCTTGGTATTCCATTTATCACATCTAGATATTCATATAGGGATTGCAGACCACTCATTATCCCAATCATATCTTACCTAAGCCTCATTAAAACCTTATATTAAGACCTTTTGATTTTTTTTTCTAGTTTATTTATAAGTGGTGTAGATATGATAATATTGCAAGCTTATGGTTAAAATTTTTCTATGCATTGATTTGAGAGTTCTTATACTTTTTATCCTAAACACTAGAGTGCATTGAGTAAACCTTGGTGAGGGTGTAAGGATTTGTGCTTTTGATTTCAAAACAATTGTTGACGTAATTATTATTGATATTGACTTACAAAGGTTAGTTATAGGATAAATTGAATATAATCGTATGTTAATTTGATTAATATGATATGATGATTTAGAGTGCATATGGATAGCTTGAGGTTAATAAGGGATGGATGTTTGTAAGATTTATAATTTAGATTATGATTTGCTTAAGAACAAGAAAAAACTTAAGTGTGGGGATGTTTGATATTGACTATATTTATATACCCATATTTATTGTGTTTTGCTTTTTATTTAATAGTTTTATAGTATTTTTGGTAGTTATATAAACGATAATGGCCTTCTTGGACCAAAAGGAGAAGAATTCAGATGAATCATGGCATGGAACGAAGATTTGAAGCAACTTAGACCTACACGACCATGTACAGTGATTGTGCAATTCTTTGTAAATATGTGGAGAATTGAAGAATATTGTTTTTGGTGATTTTGGAGATACATGGTTACCTACACAACTTATATATCTTAAAAATCTTAGTTTTTACTATAAAAGGATGTTAACAGAGGCAAAATAGAGAGGAAGCGAGTTTTAGAGAGTTTTCAATCATAAGAAACATAGAGGAGCAATAATTCTGAGAAGAGGATGAGAAAATCATGAAGAATACATCATAAGATATGATGGAGAGCTTCTTTCAATCCAAATTTCAAGAAGATTCATTAGAGAACAAAAACGAGATTTAGAATTATAATTTATATTTTTTTTATTTTTCTGAATATTTACCTTTGGTATTTTGCCCTATCGATAGGAACTAAACTTGTTTAGTACCTAGGTGTGTTGAACCCTAAGTTGTGATAACAATATGATTAGATATTTTATTTAATGCAATTTTATTTATTGATTTATTGAGATTCAATTATACATTATATTCTTGTTATAATATACCTAGAATATTAGTTCATGATTTGATTTCATATGATTGAGAATGGCAAATCATTTCATGTGAATAAATCTACCATAATTGGAAGGAGTTGTATGCAAACCTAAAGATAGGTTGACATAAATCCTCTGGAGTAGGGTCAAACATTATAGTGAAATTCACAAATCAATAATGCAATCTAGGGGTTTTAACTTGAAAGATTTATTTTAATTAACTAATAGATTAGTTGTTAATAGTCTTGAGAAAGATATTAACGTAAGATAGATAAATGGTTAATAGTCTTTAGTTTAATTTTTAATGAAATGCCTAATCTTATTAGAAGGTTAGATAATAAGAAAAAGGTAATTACTAATACTTAAAATGTAGTGCCCCCTTACCGTAGGGTACACACCGGGACTCCCGTAGTCATTCCGGTATATAACCTACGACAAGAAAGAACTACAAACAAACACTACTATACTCCACATGGCATCACAATAATAAAACATTAATATAATTGTCAGTTTTCATTTCATCAAACTCAGTAATTTACACAAATTTTAGTTTTCATTGTCTGCACAGTAACCCAACAAACCTAGTACAATATACTACTGAAACAAAGAACAATACATCAGTCCTAACTACGTCATCCCAAAAAAAGTCCCAGCTGACCGACCTGTGAGCCATATCCTCTCTCTCCGAAATGATCTACGCAGCTCGAACAGTCCCTCTGGAGCTAGGGTTCTACTCTCGATCCTGAAAAAATAGGTTACAATTTTGGGTGAGTTTGCGAACTCAGTGAGGAACCATCATCGATGGTTCACCCAATTCATGCAGCACACAAAACAATCACAGATGATTTATTTCAATACTAGCACATTCAGAAGTACCACATGATTTTATTCAAGCAGATCATAAATTTATAAGGCATTCTAGCCTCTCACCCAATCAAAATAGTCAATCAAATATGTATGCAATGCATATGTGACACTTGCCCATTTTATTACTGTGTTGTGACCGAGCGC
>JANZLH020000141.1:1920378-1937266 GCA_026770325.2 Erythroxylum fimbriatum
ATTCAACACTCTTCTAACCAAAATTGGGCAGAACTTCCTTCACATAAAATGTAGCCAAATGTCTCAATTTTAATTTAAGACAAACCTCACCTCAATTGCTTAACCACACAACTAGTTATGGCAAAAACATTGAAACATGTACAAGGTAAATTTTCCAGCTTTGATACTCAATCCAATTCCTATCATTCCAAATCCAATTCTACTTCAATTAGCATTCAATTTAATCACTCATTCAACCAAACTTTCATCAAACACTTCACTTCAACATAAACCCACAAAATTTCAGCATCCATACTCAATCATTTTCTTTTAAGCATTAAGCATCTAACATCACTAAAATCACTTCAAAACACACAATTCACACACTAATCATGTTAAACCTCATTAACTCTTACACAAGCATAACCTTATACCCAACAAATCCAACCATAAACTTCATGAAATTAATGCATCATAAATCATAATTAATGTACAATAACTTCCAATTAATGCATCAAACTACCAATTGAAGAACATAACATTTAATTCTCACCTAACAAGCTTCAAATCTTCAATTCTCCAACTACTATACTTTCTCTACTTCTCAACACCATGCACGACTATCATCATGGTAAGAAGGTAGAAGGCTTAAGCTTGTATGCATGCAAGGAAGGCACTTAAGGTAGAAGAGAAGAGTGATTTAGTTTCTTTGATGGAGTCAAAAATACTTTTTAAATTTATTTAGGCCGTTAAGCCCTCCTATATTCCAAGTAAGTATTGTCATTTGAAGGACGAAGTTGTGGATTTCTTCTTCCTCGTGAAGTTCCTATGAGTGGCTTTTTGGGAACTCCCATAAGCCTCTATCTTGCTTAGAGTAGTAACCAGATCTGCACTAAAATTATCCTCATTTGCCTAGTTATTAATAAGGATAACATTCAAATCTTTCCCCAAGAATCCTAAACCTTAAGACTATTAGTAGATACCTCATTTTTCTTAGAAATTTCTTGTTCTTAAAAGTTAATATATTGATTATTGATCTTAGCTTATTGAGTATGAAGGCCATTCTCAATTCTCTTACTATCAGCTGTCATTGTTTGATCATTTCTTAGACTATCAGTTTCCTAGTTAGAGGCCGAATTCATAAGTTTCACAAATTCATATGTGTTAGAACGTCCTTGTTAGCGTACATACTTGTCTCCTCTTCCTTATGCCAAGCTTCTAGTTATAAGTTACTAGAATAACATCCTTTACAAATTTATCATCCTCACTAAGTCTAAGTAATGAAATAGAATCAAGAAGTTCTTGGTCTCTATTTATAAGCACATACAATCATAGAAAATATGATCTATTATTAGTTAAGGTTAAAGTGAAATATCAGGCTTCTATGTCTGCAAAAGGATTGGATTGAAACTAAAGTTTCAAGAGCATGATTCAAAATTCTTTTGAGCTTGGTTAGGAGAGGATAACCTAAAGAGAAACAAGTTTTCATCAATAAGAAACACCTCTTGTAAGCCATAGTGCTATCGATGGAAGAGTGCTTAAGGTTTGAGAGTTAGGAGGGGCCTTTCTTCAGGAAAAAGCCTATTAAAGTGACCCATCATTTAGCTACACGTTCTTTTAGGATATCAAGGTCAAGAGCTATAAGGAGCTTT
Source organism: Erythroxylum fimbriatum (assembly GCA_026770325.2). Lineage (NCBI taxonomy): Eukaryota > Viridiplantae > Streptophyta > Magnoliopsida > Malpighiales > Erythroxylaceae > Erythroxylum > Erythroxylum fimbriatum. The sequence continues at coordinate 1,922,010 of JANZLH020000141.1, forward strand.
TACCCTTCAAAAAGGATATAGAGCAGTAATGTAGATTTTGAAAGGTTGAAGCTTCACCCAAAACTTGGCTCCAAGTTCTCTTATTAGTGATTTAAAGGGAGAGTATGCTTCTTATGTTATGCATGAACTACTTGAGGCAGAGTAAGAGCCCAGGGGCTACTTTGGCACATTATCTTATGTAATCAAAGGGGGGAAGTTCTCAATTGTTAGATTGCTTAAGGTTGATATATTATCTTAAAAAGAAAAATCATAGGAAAAGTGACATAATGAAACAAGATAGAAGGTAGGGAGGAAAGAGAAATCAAGCGAGAAAAGCAAAGGAGAGAGAAATGGAAGAAGGAATCGTTCAATCAGACGATTAAGAGAGTCTGAAAAGGAAGAAGAGGTGGAGAAGAAATACGAGAAACTAGGTCACACCGAAAGAAGTGTAATAGTGAAAAAGGAAAAACATATTGAAGAACAAAAAAGGTTAGAAGGCTAAAGGAAACAACCTTGAAGACCATGAAATAGACTGAGAAGGAATGAAGTCAAACAAGAAAGAAGAACCAATGTAAGCAAGTAACAAGAACAAGGGAAGCAAGGGAGAGCAACACCATGCGGTCTAAATAAAGAAAAAGCTAAAGAGAAGTTTGAGCTCCCCTTTAAAAAAAGGAAAGAACAAAGGACCATTTTTAATAAGGAAAGATTTTTAAATAATGCATCGTTATAATTTTCAAGTTTAATAATTCTATAATACAAAACAATTTCCATAAAATTCAAAGTTAAAAGTAGTCCAGTCTATCTACAATATCTAAAATAAGGTTTACTAATTGTTTGAAAAATGGTCAATTAACTACAAAATTAATTTTATACATATCACTTATTCTCTTAAGTAAAATAAAAAAATAATAATCATCGATGTTGTAAAAAAACTAAGAGTAAGTAGAAACAAAAATTATTTTATTAACAAAATATAAAAAGCATAAAATAAGAAAATAGTATAAAGGATAGAATTTACTTGAATGTTAGATACCTCCTAGGAGATGAAAGTATAGTTATTTATAATAAATATCTTACCAAATTCCTCATAAAATATTTTAATAAAATTAAAAGTATAATAATAAATGATAAAATGTATAATTAAGCCAAAAAAAAGTCTAATAATATAATTAAATTTTAATAAAAGACAATTGTGAAAAGAGCAAAATTAAAAGATAAAAAAAGAATATTCCTTTTTTATAACAAAACAATCCAACAAAATTTAAAGAACCTGTGTCGATAAGTTTATTGACTACTTGCCAATTCGTCGAAAACCTACTGCTGATTAAATCCAATATTTATTTAATGTTTAATTGTTGTTGCACCTCCTAAGTTACCCTTTCATTAAATAACCCCTTGTGGAATATATGAAAGAGTTATTACAACCATTTGTGAAAAAAAAAAGTAATTTGTTGAGATAGAAATAAAGATATCTATTTCTTTAAGATGAATATAAATTTCAATCAATAAAATCCTGATCAATAAACGTAAAAAAATAAAAAGGCAAATAGAAACTATTTATCTTTCAAATTAGCATAAATAAATATAAATTGGATGAGTTTTGACCTTTCTTAACGAAGTGATTTTCATGATGACCTTGAGGTTGTTAGAAAAATATGGTCAAAAAAGAAAAATAAAATAACTATTTGATAAATAACGTGAGATAGATTTTTTATAAAAATATGGTCAAAAAAGAAAAATAAAATAACGTGAGATAGATTTTCTCAAGATTTCAATTTTAATTTTTAATTGTTATTTCTAAGAAATCGCTAGATTACCTAACCTTATTAATTAGAGTTGCTATATTAGTTAATTAGCATAGATGCACTTGTTTTCAGTTCTTTGAAATCATATTAACTTCAGCCCAAATGTTCCTATATATAAATTGGTAATTCTACTTTAATTTGCTAGCTGCTGGTGAACTAAATATTTTGAGAATTTGGACTATGAATATCATGTTCTATGTGCCACGAGCTTGACTTCTTATTTCTAACCAAATAGATGAGTGCGAATTTTGCACCAAAAAAAGATCATATAGCTAGCTAGAGTTTGATTAGAATATCAACCAATAAATTAAGCCATGATTAATTTGAGTAATGCTCACTTGTTAAATTGATTGGAGTGGTCAACTGAGGTAAGCAATCATATCCTTCAATATTGAATTGATACCACTGACAAATCTAGTTTAAAAAACACAGATTACTTTCTGTTTCAGCTTCCTAGCTAGTCAATCCCATTCCGTAATAATCCTTAATCGTGTCACTTTATTTGGACCCATAATCCAAGTCGAGTGTAGTAGAAGCAACAGCTGGTATTACTATTTGTACTTGCTAATGAAATGAGAGAGATTTTTGTAGTGGCAACGGGGAGTGCTATGCGTGACATAAAGGTGGTGATTGGGAGAAAGCAAAACATGCCGGTTAACAGTCCCACCGTCCCCATGAATCATGATCTTGCCAGAATAACAAAAGCGCCTGGCTCTCGCCGTACCACAACTTGTTAAGGAACTCCAAATCCATTATTGTGCTCTCTCTAAAGGGAGCCAGCATGAGAAAATGTGGATGGAGAGTCAGCTTCCTCTTGTCAAGTGAAAAGTATATATACGTTATTGCTATATAAATAGAACGTAACTTCCGATCCTCTTGTCAAGTGAAAAGTATCTGTTATTGCTAAATGTACAAGGATCATCATGATATCAATCTAAGTCTAACTGACACACACACATATATATATATATACTTGCCTTCATCATATCTTCTAATTATATATCCGTCTCTTTGATAATTGCGTAGAATTAGAAAATGAGATTGAGGCAGTAGAGTAGTCTTAGAAACCCAATATCAATAGGTCTTGAATTCAAGTTCTTACTTAGTGAGTGAGCTAAGATCTAGAGGAAAAGGACGATATATATATTAATATTGTTTCCATATTGAACCTAAGGTAGGATAAGATTTGTTGCATAACTTAAGTTATAATATCTGGAAAAGAGATGGTTACCCTTGCTGCAAAACTCCAGTAACAATGTTGCAGTATAGGTTGTATGTATAACCTAAGGTATGGGATAAGCTTTAAGGAAAAGAAAATTGAATTAATACGTATAATCAAATATGATTTGGCGATAATACCATGCGTATTCAGCTAGCGTGATATTCAAAGAAAACAACTCCATCCGAATAGCTTAAAGCTCCCTAATATAAACCTATATATATAGCTAGGATTGTTAGTTTATACATTGCATATTGACATAAAAGCCCGAGATTGTCGTCAAATATACTCCAGTGCCCCAGTGATTAAGTTGTCAAAACCAATTAGTTATAGTATTTAGAAGTAGCTAGTCTTTGGGATTTTAATTCTAAATCCTGAAAATTAAAAGAAGAAAGCGAAAAAGCAGATTAGATGGTAATAATGACTAAATATGCGACTGGCCCCAATGAGATTAGTTGCAAAGAATTTTTGCCGACGATTTAAGAACAGCCACAAAGGATAAAGTGGATTAACTTGGAAAAGTCTTGTTATGAGTCCTTTCCACCTTTGATTAACATTAAACAAATTGGATTAAGTCATGAACATTCACCATGGCGGTGCTTTAACTCATTTTATTTACTGTTTTGCATCACATCAACGTGACCCCATTTCATCTTCGGTTGTAATTAGTTGAAATTTGATGAGTAGTACATTTACTTACATTGGAAAAAGTTAATTAGGTTTTTGAATTAGATAGATAGGTGCAAAAGTGAGTCGAAATCAAGGGCCCATGATAGCTTATTACTTCAATTGATACCCATTCCATGTTGCTATTAATGGATGTGCATATGACAAGCTATGATTTCACAAGGGAAGCAAAGCAACCTCACCAATGAATGAGGAAATCATTAGCTTGCAGAAAGGTGGGTTAAGTAACCCCTCTCATTCAATTCTTTCTGTCCCCATTGGGACGGGCCTTTCTTATTGCCTAAAGATTCATGATTCTTCATTTCCTGATCTTGTTATGTTTTTTTTTTTTAAAATTTTATGCGTACGTTAAAACAATATTATCAACTTGTCAGAGCCCACTATGAGGGAATCTGAGTTTAACTGTATTTAATAATTTAATTATATCTGTTATAAACGACTAAAATGCTTCTTAGGTCAACATGTTATTTCCAGTGTACAAGGAAATTAAGGTTTCACCTGTGATTACCTTGACCATCAAATCTTGGCCAGGCCAGGGGGAGCTTCAATTTCAATTGAACTTTGAAGTCAACTTAAAGTTGATGGCGTTGAATATGTGGGATTGACTTTTGTTATCTGTTTTGGCTACTACTGAGTATGCCCAATTGAATTGAGGGAAACATCATAATTGTCCAAATCAAAACCACATGAATGGAAATCTTTCACTTATGCATTTTTTACTTTTCATCATTGCATGTTCTGCTGGCTACAATTCATTCCACGGCCCAACCTAAACTAGACTAGTCCAACTCCTTCCATCCCATTGCCAACCTCAACATTGAAATGAGATAAAGTTATCTTTGACATATAAATAATATATTTATTTATAGTTGATAGAATGATGATGTATGTAAATGAATCAATCGTCTTTCTTGTCTCTTTTGAGTAATAACTAGCGACGCCAGGCCAGGCCAGGCCATTTAAAATCGCAGAAGAATAAAGGATCTTTGGATGTTGAATCTCTCTTATGACAAGTAGCTAGGCTAGGGTGACGTTCTTTTTATGGCTTCAAGCATGGCCACAGGCTGTTGGTTAGTTAATACGAATATTAGTAATCTTATAACATATGGTACGCAAGCTACATGTACGTGTCCCACTTCTATTACTACACTCTCTCCCATATAAGTTTGCCTGTGAACAAAAGGAATATATAGAGATATCACCATCCCTCTCACTCTCACACTCACACTCACACTCTCTCTCTGTTTCGTGGTTGAATGCTGAGTTAGCCCGTAGTTCTTGCTCATCTTCCGGTTTACCCTCCATTGAACAAACACACGCAGAGAGATTAAAAGTAATACTCATTCCCATAAATGGACAAGACCTTATCCCCCACTCCTCAAATCTAACCGCTCTGTTTAGATAAGAGTGAAATCTATTACAAAATCTCCGCCTAATCTTTCAAGCTTAGTCCCCCAACTTGGTGTGTTATACACAAACAACACGTTTTTTTCCTTAATGGGTCTCATGAATTTCGCTCTTTCTCCTTAATCCAATAGGGTTTATATTCTACAACTTCCCTTGCTATTCTTCCTTTTTAACCAGATCAGATACTCCCTATTACGGAGATCATCATCATCAGTTCTCGTTCCTAGTTCACGTTGATGGACTGCTTGAGGGAGATAGAAGGAAAACAAGCTCATGATCCTATTTTTACTGAAAGAATGAGTAAATCCTCACGTTGTGTGTGCGTTCCTGGTCCTGTGATCGTTGGAGCCGGCCCTTCAGGGCTCGCTGTAGCTGCTTGTCTAAAGCAAAAGTGTGTCCCAAGCACAGTTCTTGAGAGATCTAACTGTATTGCCTCTTTGTGGCAACTTAAGACTTACGACCGTCTTCGTCTTCATTTACCTAAGCAGTTCTGCGAGCTTCCTCTTAGGGGATTCTCCGCCGAATTACCAACTTACCCTACTAAACAGCAATTCATTGACTACTTAGAGGCATATGCTGAAACTTTTGATATTCGGCCAAGGTTCAATGAGACAGTATCATACGCAGAGTATGATCACGCTCTTGGGTTTTGGCGTGTCAGGAGTGTGGGGCTAAAGGGAAAGGAGATAGAGTACGTAAGCAGGTGGTTGGTGGTAGCCACCGGAGAAAATGCGGAGGCTGTTCTGCCGGACATTGAAGGTATAGGAGAATTTGCAGGAGATATAAGGCATACAAGTTTGTACAAGAGTGGAGACGAGTTTAGAGGAAAAAGGGTTTTGGTCGTTGGATGTGGGAATTCAGGCATGGAGGTTTGCTTGGATCTGTGCAATCATGACGCTAATCCGTCGCTTGTGGTCAGAGACACAGTAAGTTGTTGTACTACTACCACTACGCTTCAATCCTCCTTCACTCTCTCTTCTACAGAAGGGGGAAACCAAAAAAACACAAAACCTGGGAAAGTTTTTGCAACTTTTTGTCATTTCAAGAGTCGAATTTCGGGATTTTCTTTCTATCAGTTTATAGATCAAAACTATCTTTTTCTCCCTTGTTTCCTCAAAGTTTTTTCTTCAAAGTTCCAAGTCCAAGCAGTGCAATAGTAGTCTTCTCCCTCCGCAACTGCAAAAATTTCCATGACAGCTGAGAACTGTTGCTCTTAGTGTTAGAGAAAAGCTGGCCCTAAAGGAGAAAATTTTATTTATATTACATACATGTAATTACATATGTTTAGAGTTCCAAATACTTTTTCAAATTGAGAAACAATCTATATATCATATTGCGAGTAGAGAAGTAGAAAATCCTTTTCATCTTTAACTTTCTTGGGATTCCCAAGCATGCGTAACATTGCTCAGAATGGTAGGATCTTACAAATATGTTAGATAATAATTATAATACACCAGAACCCATTTTCATGTTCCTCTGATCAATCTTCTCTGTAAAAGATTCAGTACGCACGCACGACCTCTAGCTCTAGGCATGAGGAGGAGGGAATAGTGAGGATTAAGCGGAAATCCCGTCACCTCTTTCAATAGTCCTGTGTTTGGGGGCACTTATGAATTTAATTTTGAATTTAGGTGCATGTTCTACCACAAGAGATGCTATGGAATTCCACTTTCGGGTGGTCCATGTGGTTGCTAAAGTGCCTGCCCATATGGCTTGTCGATCGGCTGCTGTTGGGAGTGTCTTGGTTTATACTGGGTGATACGGCTAGATTCGGATTGGACCGGCCGCAATTGGGTCCCCTTCAACTCAAGAACCTGTCCGGGAAAACACCCGTTTTAGATGTTGGAACACTTGCCAAGATCAAAAGTGGAGACATTCAGGTACTTTTCCTAATTATTATCAGGTCACCTCTTTTACATATTCCATATCGCATTCAACCTTTTACCCTTCAAATTGCTCTTTGGCAGCTATTTCCTTGATGATGGATCCTTTCAATCTACTGTTTCCATCTTATACCTTTTCTTTTTCCTTCATTCACACTCGCTTATTTCTCTCTTTTCTTCCTCTTTTCCGTTCCATTGCCAAAGTTGCTTTAACAATTCTCGTATTGTCAATTTCGCATCAACTATTTATCATGTCCTTGCCTAAGTTCATACAAGTCATAATTTGTTGTATTCACTTATTTTTCTTTAAATGTTTTAATCAGAAATTGATAATTTATAATAGTTTAATCAGAATTTCATAATAAGAGGAAATATAATTTATTAGAATTCAGTATCAAAGTCTCGTGTGAATTATAAAATATGTTTTTATATTTTTGTTGCAACACTTTCTTAAAAAACTTTGGATTGAACTAAGCAAAAAGGGGAAAGAAAGAAAGAAAACGAGTCGGTATACTAATTGCTCATTGTCAAATCAGTTCTTCCTATGAGTTACTGTCCTAATAAAAAAGGATATCATAAAAATATTATAGAAGTAAATTCTTGATATAATTCAAAACAAGAAAGCAACAAATACAGTAATAACAAATAAACCACAATTAACTCTGATAACATATATTCGATTCCTATTATATGAATGCCTAGATTCAAGCATCTCTTTTACACCTTTTTTTTTAAAAGTCGGATCCTAAATTTGACGGCTATTAGTGTAGGTATGTCCTGGTATCAAGAGGTTAAAACGTCGTGCTGTGGAGTTTGTTAATGGGAAAACCGAGAACTTCGAAGCAATTATTTTGGCCACAGGTTATAAAAGCAACGTACCCTCTTGGCTAAAGGTGCTTTTTATCTACCTTTATTCTAGTTATTATATGTATATTTCCCTTCTCTTTGTCAAGTTTCTTGATTCTTAAGTGTCTGTTAATTACTATAGCAGCCAAAGTTTCGAAAAGGCTAACAAAAAAGACAACATTGGCATGAATTGAACTTTGTCAGGAGGAAGACATGTTCTCGGAGAAAGATGGATTGCCAAGAAAGCCATTTCCACATGGATGGAAAGGAGAGCGTGGGCTATACGCAGTGGGGTTCACTAAACGTGGAATACTAGGTGCTTCCATGGATGCCAAGAGAATAGCTGAAGACATCGAACGATGTTGGACAGCAGAAGCCAAACATAGCATGCCCTGTGCTAGGCCACTTCTGTCTCGACCATCTCAGTGATTATGAGGAATTTAACTGGAAAAACAATAGAGTTGATGAAAAGCACTGAAAGGGTTTTCTATGAATGATGGTGACGAATGACGCATTATCTAGGGTGGGTACTTAGCTTGTTCTCATCCTCGATCGTGAAAGGAGAAAAATAAGAGTTGGGGTTGGACCAAAAAGGGTTACATATAAAGATGAATGTAGCCTTATCTCTTTTATCAGGATCTGAAACCGGCCAAAGGGTTTGGGAATTAAAGAAAAGTTCAGAGCAAAAAGAAAAGGTTGTTTATGGCGTGGGGGACCTCAGAGATCGACAAGCTACTTGTACATCATCTTGTACATTTGCCAAATTTTCTCTAATTAGGTAATGACTTTTCTAGAGAGGAAAAAGAAGGTGGTGGTAGGTTGTTTGGTATTTGCTTGCCTGGTGACGATTAGATATGATTTTGTGGTTTTTTTTCATTTTCCCAATAGGGTTTTGGATATGAGATCATGAGATTATTAACATGTAATCTAATTCTGGTCTGCTAGCTGCGTAAAACTGTATGCTTCACATCATCTCTTCCTTCTAGCTATCTAGGTTTGAGAAGTGCTCAAGAGAAATTGCCATTTCTAATGGCAAAATTCTTACGGATCATATAAATGGTACAATTCCTCCCTTTCTTTGTTTCTTTTTTTTGGCCTCTTTTTTCTTTCAAGTGGCGTCCTTTCTGCAAATTTGATATAATTCCATCCCAGGAGAGGTCAGGACCACCGACTTCTCATGATAAGAAGCTACATATGGGCATTTAAAATCGAGGGAATCACATTAAATGAAACCAGATGTGTCAATGATTCTTCTTGTTATTCACACTCTTTCAGCCTCAGTTACGTCCGTTGGTTTGTAAGTTGCAATTAAATCCCCCTCATCGATCTTAACATGTTCACACACCAATCTGCTGTTATTATTAACTGGCTACCAGCTGTTTAAAAACCTTGCCTGATAGGTATCTTCAGAAGCTCCATACCAATCCCAATATGCAATTTAATGTCCACGAGGAGCATGATACCAGTACGTAGAAAGTGCTTCAGTTTAGAGAATGGCAATTAGTGAAGATGATTAATGCCATCTTTTCATCCTTTAGTAAAAGGATTATACAGCCAGCAAATATCTCGGTCTTCTACTGACATCTTCAGGCAAATCATCCATATCATATATGCAGGAAATCGTCGTCCTTACCTTATCCATAATAAATCAATTACTTGAAACATACCTTATGAGCTTGCAATTTTCTATATGCCACAACTTATCCTACTAATTGAACCCTAAAGCTATTTGGTTGGCAGCCAGTTTTGTCCGGACAATGCAAGCCGAAATGTGAACCTAAAAGTTGAAGATCACTTTAGAAAAAGTTGAACTTACTAATCATTTGTTACGGAAATAGGTAATAAAAATCAGTTTGGTCGTGATTTTATAGCGCACTTAGTCACATGAATGAACCAAAAATATAAACCATGCATGCATCGCTACAGTAGTTAGACTAACATAAATTGAAAATGTTGAAATAGATAGTCTTTTTATTAATCAAAGCCTGTTATGAAATAGCTAGTTCTCAGATGAGGGAAAGATCAGCTGAGAAAAAGTGTTTGAAGAATGGAAAATTTAGGCATGCGAGCCTATTGCTAAAGTTCGAAACTGGTAATTCCAAGTTTAGCAGCTTATTCATTTGATGATTATAAACTTTTAGGTTTTGATTTTCGTATGTATTCCAAAATGTTTTTGGATAATGTTTATTATAATACTTAGCATAAAGCAAAAGTGCTTTTTGTTAATAAACTATTCAAGGCCCTTTTAACCTAAACCATATCAAAGAAGCCTAATTAAGTAGATTTTAATCGTGAGACAATCTTATATAGTTTAAGACAAGGTCAAAACCCGATTGCTACTATTTTTTTTTACTTTGATTTGAATACAATATTTTTCTTTTGTAGAAGAATAACGCAATTTGTTTTACATTTTATGTAGAATATAACATATTGTACTAAATTTAACTAACTATGAGTCAAATAACTGATTTCACTAGTCCCTATCTCCCTTTTCTTTTGTTGAAAATATTAATCTAATACGCTCTAAAGTTGTAATCTTAAATCTAAGATAATCACAAAATCATTGGTCAAAGAACTTGTTTTTTTTTGAAAATTTTGATCCAAGAATTTTAAAATTTACAATTAAATGCACTTTAGTTTAAGGAAGACATATTATAGAGTACTAAATATTTTCCACTTTCTACTAAAAGTGCAATTTGTCTACAAAATTGGAAGTAATTAGTAAAATCCTTATAAGTTTGACTTGTTGACTATGATGTCTATCCTATAATTATTGATTAACAACCACGATTATAAAATATTTATGATTTATTAACAAAAATATATTTTCTTAATATTAAGCTTAGCAAGAAAAATAAATTCAAATTTGTTAGAGAATGGAACTTCAAATAATTTTGCATCTTTTTAAATGAATAATAAAAATTATAATTATCCCAAAGTTTAATTTTGTTATAAATTTACTTAACTTATTCCATTTTATAGTTAATTGCTCTATGATATTTCTTGTTTACAACTAAATTGGAGCTCACACTTTTTTATTTGTTAAAACGGAGCATATGTGCCTCAAGTGAATGAAAGAAAATTAAAATTGATATAGTATAAAATAACTAAGAGCTCACAATATTTACTAGGACATCCCTAATTATGATTTTTACTTTTTCTATGATGTAGCAAAAATAATTGTGCTTGATAGGCGCCCAATTTGCATTTATATGTGCATGAAATTTATATTGCAACAAAAATATGCTAGTGAGTATGGATGCTATATTTTCTAGAATAAGTATAAATGAAAATACATATAATCACAGGGGAAGAGATTTGGTTAAGGCTTTTAAGAAATGTAGGTGGTGGTGCTTATTTAGACTACATAAAATTAGTTTGATACTAAAAACAAAGGGAAGGCATGCATAATAAATCAAATTTTTGATCGAGTATCAATAAGGATGTGACACCCAACCACAATCATAAGAGACACAATGGGAATATAATCACACATATTGAAAAAACATAAAGAAATATACAAAATTTAGGATACGGATGTAACAGAGTTTGGCACATCCATATCCATCTCCATAAGAGTTACAAAAAGATAAGTGCCCTAGGATATGGGCATGTTAGATTCATGTTTGACACTCCATTTCAATAAAAGTTATATAAAGATACACAACTTAAGACATGAAAGTATCAAAGTTTGCATCCCTTTCTAGAAAGAAATATAAGGGCATAATGTCTAGGAGATGACCAGTTTCCAATCGATAACCTATTTAAAAAGAGGCCAAATACAATAAAAAAGGATTTTTTAATATTATTCAATTCTCATCGTGGTTAACAATTTCCTATTAAAAGAGAGCTATAGAACACTTAAAATAGTCATTTTTAGGAGGGGTAGAGAGAGAGAGAGAGAGATTGAGAGTCAATTAGGAGAAAAAATAACATTAAATGTTTGACCATTATCATAGGATACCTTAATTAACATAAGTTTTTCTATTCTTTCAATTGTTATTGTTGTTATTTCAATGATGATTATAGGCTAATTGCTTTTATATCTTGATTGTGTAGATCTTTAATGTATTGCCATCAACTGTCCTCTTTTAGCTTCTTCTCTGTTAATAATTTATTCTTCATCTAAGTGCTAAAATAATCATGGGTTAATACATTGATATCCCCTATAATTTGAAATTTTCTTATCTTAATTTTTATATTAAAAATATTACTTAGCCCATGTAATGTATAATGTAGTTATTACACCAACCCTCTCTCATATTAAGTTAAACTTTCTTATATTTATATTAAAAAGAAACATTTTTGAAGTTCTTGAGTTGTAATATAATATCCTTTTAAAGCTATTAATAAACATCAAAATTATAGAGCATGGCAAAAGATGGCTTCTAAAGAGAGAGAAAATCTCTAACTTCCCTTAATGAGCTTCATTCTTAAACCCTTCTTCCTTCTATTCCCTATGTTGCCGCTTTGTCTTTTTCTACTAAATGCAGAACATTGCTCTAGCTAGCTTGATGGTCAGTCACAACAATCAACGACATTTTTGTCATTACATTATCCTCTAAACCCTTCTTGCCTCAAAACTTACCATTTTAAAAATAAAATTTTAAACTATACTCGACACCTTGGCTTTCCTACTTTACTTCTTAGTTAGCAAACGACCACTAAAATTTTAGGCTTTGGATTGTCCTTACTTGAGGATTGTCAATTTTCACTGCTATGTTCATTCTCATCCCCTTCAATCCCTAAAGCAAGTAATAGAACCCTAGATATCAGGCTTTAAAACCAAATATCTGAGTAAGTTAAGAAGGAGCCTCCAAAGCTTAACTAGAGAAAAAGTTGTAGATGATCACTTAAAACTTGCTCTACTATTTTGTCCTCTTTTTGGAAATAAAGTTCATCCTATAGTATTGCCTCAATTGGAAATGCTTAAGGAAGGAGCAAAGTCATGGTCCTCCACATTGGTTAGGTTTTTCATTGGAAAATCTCTAACTTTTTTGGCTATTAGGCACTAGTCCCTTAAGCTCTATAAATCTAAGGGCTTTTTAAATGTCATGTTGAATGAGGAAAACCTATTCTTCTTCAATTTTTTATAAGGAGCAAGCTTAGAGAGTCATTGAGGAAGGAAATTGGCATTATAGCAACTTGCCAATTCTCATCTAACTTTGGAAGCTAAGGATTAACCTTATAGATATTATGCAAAAATAAGTTCCCCTTAAGTTCCCCTATATATAGGTAAACTTCCATAAATTCCCTTAGAATATTAGCCTATTGGGGGCCTTTTTCCTTGGCAAACTACATTAGCAAAACCTTTATGTTTACATGAAGCTACAACAACAAGAAGGCATGTTGGCTATGCCAAAATATACATAATTGTGGATTTAAATGAGGAGATCCCTAACACTATACCCTTGCTTAGATTGGGAGATGAAGATACACTGGTTGAGGACTTGATGAAAGTGACCTACTAGTGGAGAACAACTTTAAGACATCAAAGAAGATCCTGGAAACCTACTGAAAGAGTTCTTTAAAAGGGAAACAATGAATAGCTTATGGAACTAGAATCTAAGTCACAATCATATGTATTAGAAGTTTTAAGTAATTTTCATTAATGCCACTATTTTAGAAACACTAGTGCTAGTTGAAACTACCACTAAAAGTACTAAGTTTGGAATCTTACTAAAGGTACTATGTTAGTTTAACTTCAAATCCACTGACTATCATATATAAGGAAAACTTAACTACTATTAGAAGGAGCATAGAGATGGAGAATCAGTTGGGAGAAACTCTTGATATGCTCAATGAATAAGTCTCTAAAGCATTTGCTACCAAGGATACACCCTTGAACAATCTATCTCTTAAAAAGGACTTTAAGGTAATTGCCAAAAGAAGAGTAGTGTGTAAAGTTAAGGTTTGAAACCCTACTCCCTCTCCTACACAATGTCAGTTATAGCCTAGAACAAAAGGGGGCTTAATAGGCTCTCAAAGCAACAAATGGTTTTTGAATACATAACTCTATAAAACCCATGATCTTTAGACTTTTAGAGACAAAGCTAAATAATGACAAAGATATAAACCTCTAGTAATTCAGGAGGGGATTAAAGGTGATAACCAATTATAAAGCTCACCATTATGGTAGAATTATGGTGGCTTATGATCCTAGTCAAATCAACATCCTTAAGCATATATCAATTGATCAAAGCATTCACTTACATGTCTGACATTATATCCATGGAAATTTTTGGATAAATTTTTTAGGAATAAGCTTAAAAGAGATGTAATTAACTATAAATGGCTTATGAAGTTCCAAGATAGGAAGTATTTATTCAATAATTATCTTGGTTCATATCATGTCGCTATTAAAATTCACGATTTGCTCCTTGCTTATAAAAGAAAGTCTCCTTTTAAATTCTTTAACTACCAAGGCATTGTTTAGGGTTTCTAGGGATCAATCATTAGCGTTGAATCTGGTTGTTTCAGGTTTTGAGGCTTACAAATTTTAACAAAAAATTAGGGAAATTAAAGAGGAATTGAAAAAAAAAAGATTATGTTTGAATGTATGAGCTGACTTTTCCTTGGACATAGACAAACATAAACTTTGTATACTTCAAGTGCAGAAGGAACTCTATGCTACTCCTATAGATGTAGCCAAGCAATTGGATGAGGTAAAAAGCCCTTAATGCATATTCTCATGCTTTAGATAACATGTCTCACAACTCAAGAAAAAAGTAATGGTTAGTTATCTCAAAGGTGATGATAATAATACCAATTGTTCCATATACGCTTGCTTAATAGAAGGAAGAAAGACAAAATAACATCCTTTAAAAATGATGATGTATATTTGCAAACCAATTTGAATTACTAATATATGGTAAAGACTATTTTTGGAAGATATTGGGCATTTCCCCTGCAAGAACATCAATCATTCCTTTTTAGCTACTTAAAAAGTGAATAAGCTCATTTGCTCACTTAACTTGTCATTAGAAGAGATGGAGAAATTGGTCTTTAGTTTACACCCCAATAAGGCCCTTGGCCTTGATCTATTCAATGGATATTTCTATATATATATAAAGAGCATGGACTCTTCTGAAAGTGAAAATAATAATATTTGTTTTAGAGTTCTTCTTAAACTTTAAGATGCTAAAGGCCTGGAATGAAACTCATGTTTTCCTAGTTCCAAAAACCAATAATCCAATCTCAATGAAGGACTTTAGACCTATTACTTGCTGCAATACTTTTTATAAGATCATTTATGAGATCCTAGCTAGAAGACTCAAGCTAGTTCTTCAATCTCTAGTTAATCCAACTTAAGTTGCCTTTATTGAGGGAAAAAGCATAAGGGATAACATCTTTTTTGTTGGACCCCAAACCTGTTTCTTTATTGTGTTAAGCATGATTAAATTGTTTTGAGGTATTGGTAAGATTATTTGT
>JANZLH020000141.1:2017501-2030484 GCA_026770325.2 Erythroxylum fimbriatum
TCCTAATTAGGAAGAACTAATTAAGGAAGAATAATAATGGGAGGATCCTAATTATATACATTCCTATTCTGTCAACAATCAGAAGCTATATAAGACATTAGTATAACTAGACACCAAAGAGTTTAAAAAATGGTTAAACGCTATGCTACCCAAAGATTAAGAAAGAAGTGATAGAACAGTTAAAGAATTTAAAATTATAGGCAATGCAAAAATAACAATCACATCTTCAATTATCTAATCTCATGAAATCACCCTTCAGAAGATCCTGGAGATTTAGTATGTACAATAGAAGTATTATTATGTAGCTAACGTAGCAATATTTTGTGTATCCACTAATAAAGTACGTTAAGTACTATTTAGGAATATTGTAATGTACTATTATATAAATAGATGAGCTAAGCTTAGTGAATAATACAACTCAAAAGTCTTTGTGGTCTTTATGTTGTGGAGGCAGGCTTTACAGTAAAACCATGAGCTTAGTGAATAATACAACTCAAAAGTCTTCGTGGTCTTTATGTTGTGGAGGCAGGATTTACAGTAAAACCATGTTAAACCAATGTATACATTCTTCTTCTCCTTCATACCCTTTACTTTCAATTTCAGCTGCTATCAAAGTCAAATTACAATTGCAGGAATCTCAAATCCTTTGTATCCTGATTTTGTCTATTTCTCTATTGATCACTGATGGCTCTCCTTTTACGGGAAGCCTCTTCCTTATAGCAATTTATTGACTGTCATTAACTCTATTCTGTCCTCCTGACAGCCTATTGAGAGCACTAATATCTCTATTCACCTCAATTCTTCTTTGTCTGCTTTCTTCAAATTCTGCCACTAGATACCACTCAGTTCAGACCTTTTTCTCTAGCTTTAGTTACATTTTTTACTTTTCCTTTTTCCTTTTGTCAGCATGTCTTCTTCTTTGGTCACATTTGTCTTTATTTTTGACAGTATCTTCTCCAATCAACTACTTTTTATCTCCGATGAAGAAAGGAAAAAAGAGAAAAAAAAGTGGAAAAGAAACCAAAAAAAAAAAAGAAGTATATATAAGTTAATTTTTTATTTTATCTATTTGCAACATTATCTATTCCCAGATCTAGAATTCATAGACCAACTAGAAATTGGATAGCGTTCTCTTATCAATTAGAAGGAAGTGTTGAAAATTATGGAGATTTAGTATTCAGTACAGGAATATTATTGTGCATCCAATAAGAATATTTTGCTTATCCAATGATAAAGTAATTGAAATACGATTTATGAATTTTATATTTTCTTATTATTAAATATTGTAATGCCCTATTATTGTATATAGATGGGATAAACCTAATGAATAATATACCTCAGAACCCTTATGGTTTTATGTACGTGAACATAAGCATTACAACCAAATTACATAGACCAATGTATAAATTCTTATTCTTCTTCCCACTCTTTCTTTTCAATTTTACATGGTATTGAAGCTAATTTGACAATCCTAGTGAGACATTCCTATCAGTCCTTAATTTTTATAATAAAGACTGTTCCCTTTTAATCAATTATCAAGACAGAGATAATAGGGAAGATGGATCCCGCTTTGTGGTGTTTAAGGAGTCCAATAACCGCTCATACAAACAACACCTTATAAACTAACAGAAACACTGGTCGATCAGTTTGGAGTTTGATGCATCAGAGGATCTTATACTCAACAGGACAAGAGCAGGCACACGAATCCCATCCCTGAACTGCAAAATAGGTTCTCTCATCAATTTGTGGTTCTAATCCCAAACCACCAAAACCAATATTTGAGAACCATTTCCAGGAAAAGAAAAGAAGCGAAAGACAGTATGCAGGCATGGCCATTCACTTAAAATCATCCTTTACAAAATGGTGTAAAGGAAAATGAATGGAGAAAATTAGTAATAAGACAGAATTGAGATAGAACAGTACCAAGAATTTCCTTCAAGATCTAACTCAAGACTGAATTGCCCTGAATATCTCCCAAACCAATTCAGCCACCGAGTTAGTTAAAAGTTATGCAGGTACTTATACGTCAGGCAACCAGAGTAAACATTTTAAAGCTGCCACAATCTTAACCAGAGACCAACTAAGCCTATCAGCGACAGATCACAAATGAAGCAAAGTGGAGCATTCCATTCCAATTTCTCATACCAAGAACAATGTTTAAGGCAACTGCTACGTAGCCGTACATAGTTACATTAAACCGATAACGCTATTATGCATTAAACTGGAACACAACACGTTGAAAACAGGCTATTCAGCAATCAATCTAAAGATTTTTCTAAAAAATTTAAATTTACAGGATGTCAAAAATGACCTTCTAAGATTAACAAGGAAGATGAGTTGGCGAATAAAAATATTGGATAAAACTAAAGTAGGCTTCACAATCCAATTCAACAAAACAAGTCACCAATAAATAACTTAAATGTTGAGTGAGCAAATAAACTCCTGTAATCATTGCACTAGCAAAATTTTTAAGATGGATCGTCGAATAAAAATATTGGAAGAATGTAGGTTTCACTACCTGATTCAACAAAAACAAGCTACCATATAAAATAACTCGAATCTTGAGTGTGCAAAAAAAAGTAAATTGCTGTTATCATTTTGCGAATCGCAAAATCATTAACTCTTTCATTAGAAGGAATAGTCTCAGGATCACCTTAAGCAAAAACTAAGGACTGGCGGCTTTTCAGCTAATGGACTGGAAAAGGAAAGAAAATATAAAAGCAAGAGGAACAACGTTTTCAATTTGTAATCTTCAATGAAGGAAAACCAACATCCCAAACATTAGGAAAAGGTAGAATAAAAAAAAATGCTAAGAGAAAATGAATGATGCCCATTTACATAAACAATGATTATATTGGTTGCTATTACCTTAAAAGTACAAGAATCGGACAAAAAGGTAAAGGTGACAAAAATTCTAACCTTTACCCCAGGCAAGAATCAGTATGCAACAACATGTGAAGAAAATGGAAAAGACGAATAAAAGGGGTTTTCTTGATGGACATGTGTTTCAAATACCTGAATGATAAGGTCTTTCCTGATTGTGTAATGAGTGACTGACTGGGCAGCGATATCACCAAGGCCCCAAATCAAGCCGGAGCTAATCATCTGAGTCTTTACAGGGTGCACTGACAAGCATTTCTGGTACCATTTCCAGAATCTCAACATATTACTACGAAAGACAAAATGGGTATATTTGAAGAAACTTTAAGAAGAGGCCACCACGGATTGGTGTTTTCATGAATGCTTAGTTTCAATCGACTTTCTTTTGGTAATGCCAACTTTGATATTTCCCGAGAATTTCGTTTCCAGGGACGGTGGTCTGGGAGGGAACAAAAAGGCCAGTTCTGGCGAAGACCATGTTTTTGTATCGATACCACAGAGACTTATGACGTGCCATACGCACACTTGAACGTTTCTTCTCAATCTACAGCGAACTTGTTTCCTATATTTGGGAACGGGGAGTTTACTTTCAGGCTTGAGGCCGTGTAACGTGTTATTGTGTCTTGGGTTATAATATATTATTCTTGAGCCTAATGTAATGTGAAAGTGCATGTCTCTGCCCAGGTGGTGTTTTTGGGCTAGGTGTTGGTAGTTGAAAAAAGGAAGCATACATGCTTTCGGTTGCATTGCAAACTAAGAAGCCTGTCAGTTGCTGTTTTTGGGCTAGGCGTTGGTAGTTTAAAACAGGAAGCATATATGCTTTCCGTTGCATTGCCTCTAAACAACTTAGATAAAGGGTCCGATCATACTAGTATTAATACACCGGATCTTATCAAAATTTTAAAAGTAAATGTGTGTAGATAAAAGTAGTATTAAGATGGGTGACCTCTTGGAAAGTTCTCGTGTTATACTCCTCACTCACAACAACTTAGATAAAGAGCGATTAAAATTATTTATTTAGTTTGAAGAACAATAATTAAAAAAAAGATTTCAATTGGCCTCAAGGTGATCAACTGACGCATTGACTAATTTAGCTGATAGCATAACCTAAGAAAGAGATTTATCAATTTGAACTTATTAAATTAAAGGAGATTCAAAATTTGAGTATCAATTTTGCCTTAAAAAGTGGATTTATATATCATATTGAATCACTATAAAAATAATTTTTTTCTTTAATTAATTTAATTTGAACTTTATTTTTTATTGTCTTTTAATTCTGATTTATAGTTAACCTCTCCTCAAAAGTTGTTGGATTGCAGATTACTATTTTAAGACTTAATTTTTAATAGATAGATCAGTAGTATTTGATATTAAATTAGATTTGGCAATAAAAATATCAAATTCGTCTTTTTTTTAATTGTTAGAGGGACTAATAATTCGTATGAAAGTAGTATTTTTAATTAAAAGAATTGTATTTTTAAACAAGGTAAGTTATTATCTTACAAAAGTTTTATACAAGTGTTGGGAACATATTGAAAGAGGACAAAAATATGATATGAGTGTTCAAAACCATAATTCCTAATGGACAAGTGTCCTCTTTGTAATGCACGTGTTATCAAGTTCCTATATTTATGCCTTTTTGATATCTTCTCTTTGTACATAATTAGGATCTTCCTTCCTTTCATCGTGGTTTCAGCTTAGCACAGAAGAGGAGTCATTTTCTAACTTCTTGTAAAAGTTTTTTGGGACATCCAAATTATACCAAAGTCGTAACTACTCTTTTACACGTTAGTCTCATTTAGCCTTCTCACATGATCATTGACCAATAAAGTTCTTTTCTTTTCTTTTTTTTGTATAAAGGGAAAACGAACAGAACAATTACACAACTGATTTAGGGAAACAAATTCTCGACAAATCCGCTAACAAGATAAGGTGACACCTAATGGGTGAGGTAGGAAAGTAGGTAACGCCTACATCAAAGTGACTGGCGTAGGTTGTTAGCCAGTCGGCGCATCGGTTGCTCTCGCGAAACACATGGCGATGAACAACAATCCAGTTTCTGGTAAACAACTCATGGATACTCCAGACAATGGGATTAAGATGACTAGAT
Source organism: Erythroxylum fimbriatum (assembly GCA_026770325.2). Taxonomy (NCBI): domain Eukaryota; kingdom Viridiplantae; phylum Streptophyta; class Magnoliopsida; order Malpighiales; family Erythroxylaceae; genus Erythroxylum; species Erythroxylum fimbriatum. The sequence continues at coordinate 2,022,492 of JANZLH020000141.1, forward strand.
CGCCGGTCGGAAGAAGAAAGGAGACCAGCAACCGCTGTAGAATCAACTTCAAGTTTAATCCGTCGATGGCCCAAACTCCATGCCAGGGTCAGTCCAGTGTAGACACCCTAGAGTTCTGCGGAACTTAAAGTATTTAACTCACACTCTTACAAGAATACTATGAAAACACTAAATTACCAAAGGCAATAATAATCATACAAAACTATGATAAAAACCAACATTTATTACTTTCTAAAATTATACAAAGGAATACTCTCTTTTAATGTGTTCCCTTCCCCTCTATCTCTTTCCTCTAAGAGCATGACTTAAATAAGTTATTTATAGGCGTCGCTGGCTTTACAATTTAGAATCCTAATTAAACTGAAATAACTAGATCATCTCTCTCTTTATTAGATTGCATCACATTAACTAATTGAATGACACCCTCATCTAAATAAGTCTCTATCTAATAGGATTTAACTACATCGCAACTAATAAAATTAGAGATTATATTTAACTAGAAATGATACATCTCAATGATGAGTCTTTTAAATCTAAAGCCTTTCATAGCACACTAGTCTAGTGTAATGCTTACCCATGCAAGTCTATTATTCATGGTCCATCTATTTGAGCACACATTAAGTAAATAGAGCTCTCATATGTCTCCCTCTTGCATGTGATCCAGCTGACCTTCAACCCAAGGTCCATCTCAAGTTATCTTTTGGACTCACATCTGAATGTTACATCTCATTGAAGATTTCTACTAATGTGCATCAATGTATGTTGACTCATCGATAATGCATATTTTTCTTGCCTACTCACAAGTCTTTTCCTTATTCTATTACCCTGAGTGTCAAATATTGGTCAAGGCTCCCCAATGCTCATCATTCTACAATTAGGACTTAAGGGTCTAACCACTAGCTAGTTCATCTGGCTTAGGGTTTGATTTTCCAAACCTTAAAAAACTATTGTTTAGAATCTTAATTTTCAATCTTACTAACACTTCAATTCTAAATTAAAACAATGTGTTTATAAATTTTAAACAAGAACATTTTAATTAAAATATGAACATTTTTTATATGAATATTTCATAATAATTTTATTTACAATATATATATTTATTATAAAATTTATCATAAATATCTAAATATGTATAAGATAAAGAATATGTTTAAATATTTATGTTGCTAAATTACAACCAATTGATTGATTGTAAGATAAACTAATAATGAATTAATGCATATATTAGATTAAAAAAAGAGTTTTAGAAGACAAATCAAAAGTATTGGCACAAAACAATAAATGGGAATATCCAAACTTAGAAATGGAAGAAAGCAAGTCATAATAGAAATATTACCTCTAAGCTTGTCCATAGTTGTTAAGTTTTTCCTAATTGCCAACTAAATGATAAAACAGGCTTCAGGGGACCGATTAGTAAATTAGACAAACTTCCACTAAGAAACGTAAAAACCAAAAGGCTTGATGAGAGTTATACAATTTCTGTTGGTGAAGATTTTGGAATTATAATGAAACCATTTAGGCTAATCCTTCATAGACAAGCTAGGATTATAAGTAGGAGCATAATTCATTAAGTCTGCAAAGCCTCTATATTTGTTGTTCCATACCTCACTACTAATCGCTCTTTTCACTTTAACATCTCAAGAAATCAGAAGCTTCAAATGTTCTAAATTTAGGATGGTATGGAGAAGAACAAAATCATTCCAGTGATTATATAAAAAAAACATGCTCTTTCTCTATTCTCTATCTTAAACTTGATTCCATAATTCATAATGTCCCTCATTTTAAAGATTTAGTTCAAGGTTATGAGTTGGATTGGTTTAACTTGATGGACTAGAAGCTTTGATTCTTTATAACATAGGTGTGCTACCATTTCACCAAAATTGATTAGAAATTAATGAATAATTTCTAGATCTTTTTGGAAAAGAGCATTTTATTAATGATCTTAGTTAAGGTGACCCCTAAAACAACCTCCTCTTTGCTTTAACAAACAACTATCCATCACACTTTCACACCCAGGTGGTAGTTAACTATAACAGTATGTATAAAATAATTTAAGGATCTTTTAATGTCCCTGATTATTTTTCTGTAGAAAAATATGTGAACACCAGTAGACATGAAAGTTGTTTAATACTAAGTTAAAGAGATGAAGTCTTATAGCATAGGAATGAAGCTTATTGTTTTAGTGATTAATTCTTCTCTTACTTGTATCAAATAATGGCTACAATCTTTGAAACTCACTATTTTATTAGATATAAAAATGTTAAGATACTTAAAAGGTCATTCCTATAAGTTGAGGCTAGATATTCTTGTAAACAATGCAGCATTTTTAGAGGAGTATGATAAGATAGATAAGTAACTCTTATTTTTATTCATTGCAAGTCCAAAGAATAAGTTAAAAAGGTTCAAGGACTCCATGAATATCTAGATTGAGGTAATGCTTGCACCACTAAATAATAATAACTCATCAGTGAATATTAAATTGAAAAGAATTAGCTTCTTATATTTATGACGGAATTTTAAGCATTGAGATCAATTTATTCTAGATGAGATTAATCTAATGAGCACCTCCATATAAATTGTGAAAAGGTATACATATAAGGGGTCTCATTGTTTAAGGCCATTAGCTTCATTAGAAAAAGAAGTAGTATCTCCATTAATTAGAATGGAGAAAGAGGTTAAGCATATATAACCTTTAATCTAAAATACGAACTCTTTAAGGGCATCTAAGATGAAATACCAATTGACTAAATCAAACACTTTGTTAAAATTTAACTGAATCAAATGCTTTGTTAAAATCTATCTTTAATGAACAACTTTACAATTTTTTTGTTTTGATGATGCTTGAAGAGATCGTAAGTAAGAAGTTGGTGATCAAAAATGGTCTTACCACTGATAAATGAACCTTGAATTATGTTAGTGAATGATCCTAACACTATTTTGAGCTTATTGGCTATAATTTTGAAAATAATTTCATAGGCAACATTACAACATAAAATAGCTTGTAGTCATTTATATAATTTGGGTCCTACTTCTTAGGAATAAAAGTCGCATAGGTTTTGTTAAGTTCTTAAGCACGATCACTGAAGAGAAAAATTCCAAGACAACTTTATTTAGTAAGTTACCTATCAAATGCCAATCTTTTTAAGAAGAAAATGGAATTAAACCTATCAAGTTGAGGGGCTTTCTCAAGTTACATAGATAATAAAGCAAGCTTAACATCACACTCACTAAAAGGATCAATAAAGAAATCCTATTGAGATGGAGTAATGATCTCTAGAATGAAGAGTTTGAGTTATTAAAAAACTGAAGAAGAGTAAAAGAGGGAACGTAACAACTTTTTAAAATGGATGAATACTATACCTTTAAGCTTTGTATGTTTATTAAATGTGATTTCATCCACTTGAAGAGACTTTATTTGATTGATGTATCTATAATAAGGAATGAGATTATGGAAAGATTTACCCTATCCCCTTTTGACTTAAATGACTTTAGCTCTTTGCCTTGGTAAGGAGTGATGATTGTCTAAAGCTTTTAAGTAAGCTTCAAAAGCTTCCCTTTCCTTGGGTCTAATAATATGGTTATTAGGAAATTATTCTGCTTAAGCTTGAATATTAAGAAGCACAACTTTACCCCCTAATAATTGCTTCTTTAATACTTCCAATTTTATCCTTAAACAAATGTTTGAGCTCACACTTTAAAGTTTCCTTATTCGTTTATATGCTTAATATCATTCAACATTGATCCCTAACCCTTTGGTAATAGCATCCTTGAAGCCTTTATAGTTGATAAGGAAGCTATTAAATCTAAAGGGAATCTATGATTCACTCTCTTTAATCCCAAATCTATCTCTATAGGCATATGATCTATATAAAGGGGTTTATTGAAAAAGGCATAGTTAGATCTAAACTTGGAAATCCAAAAAGGATTAACAAGTTCCCAATCTAACTTTTTCCTTATCATCCAGATATCTAACTGTCTATTAGTCTAAGTATAGCAGGCTTAACCTAAATTTAAATCATTAAGTTAAATGAAGGATAAATAAATAAGGAAGTCATCATTTATATCATTTATACCTTTATCACTTAGTCTTTCCCCATCTGCACATTAAGAAAACAATGTGCTATTGAAATCCCCAATTACTAATCAGGGATGTCTAATGGAGAGCCTTAACATTTTAAGATCTTTATATAGTAATCTCCTCAGAAATTCAAAGTTTGAAGCTTATATAAGCATAATATCAAAATTTTCTTCTTCCAATCATGCTTCCAAATGAATAAGCTTATTTGAAACTAAGAGTTGAGACACCTTAACTTTAATAAGATCATACCCAATAATAATCCTATCAATAAAGTGGAATGATGATTAGAAATCATTTCCCAATCTTTACCAAAAACCCTTATGCAGTGTTAAAAATTGCCTAGCTTAAATTTTATCTTCAAAATTCCAATAATATGGAATTTGTTCATGCTAGGAAAATCCTTGATTATATGCTCCTTTTTAGGGCGATTCCTGTCCCTAACCTTCTGGGCAACTAACATGGAGTGGAGATGAGGGCTTAGTTCCTACATATAGAAAACAAAACCAATAATAAATATTCAGAAGAACAAATAGAAATAAAAAAAATTCATATTCTAAATCCCCCTTTTGTCTTTAATGAATCTTCTTGCAATTTGGATGGAATGATGCTCTCTTAGGATATTGTGACGTAATTTGTGTTTTCCTTGTCCCCCATTCATAATTACCTCTTCTATGTGTTTCTTATAAGTTAAAAATGCTTCTAATCTCACATCTTCTAATATACCTTCCTTAATATCCTTCTATATTAAAAAATATGGTTTTTGGGATATATACAGTCATTTACACAATCGTGTAGGTGACTGTCTATCTCCAAAATACCTCAAATTGTGGTTTTACATGGTTGTAACTCCACATAAGCAGGAATTATGTTGTTAAAGCTCCACACGTTTACAGAAACTTAAACAATGATATACATAGTCATGTAAGTCCATAACTTCTTCAAGTCTTCATTCTATGCCACGATTCATGAAGGCAATTATCAACTACAAGCAAACTTGAAGTGAATTAAGTGCCAAAATTGTACATTGTGCACATAAAAAATAAAATAAATAAAAATAAGAAAAATTTGAGAGGGTTTATTGGCATTGCCTTGAATAAGAATATGTATAGAGTCCTAAAATGAAGAAGTCCAAACGAAGAGAGCAATGCTTCACATTCTCTCTTTATCTCCATACCTCAGAGATGGGAACCCTATCTCTTAGGTTAAATCTAATCAATTCACTTAGCCTATCCTAGCTCATAACTTTTATTTTTCTAGCACTTCACTCAGCCTATCCTAACTCACAACTCTTATTTTTCCAACACTTCTTATTGTTTCCCAGTTTGCTTTCATCCCCAGCTCTCAATTTATCAACCCCCTTCCTTTCAAACTTTAAACAATAAGCCAGTGCACTCATCTCGCTCATCATCCCCCTCCCCTTCAAACTATAAACACCTGATCTTTCACCGGTGCATTCATCCCTATCCCTTAGATCTCATCAAAATTTTTCCTTTCAAACCATAAACACCCGAGCATTGTACTCATTGAGTCCCTCTCTTTCTGTTAGGGGCTTTTCTATTCTCTTCTTTTTTTCCTTGCAGATTGCTTTGACTAGTTACCTTATTTGGTAATTACTTTTTGAAAACCTTTTTCACACTTTGCATAATCTCCATTTCCACTACTGACAAGCAAGCAGACCCCTGAATCCCCACCTTTTTATGTAGACTCCCCCCACTGAATTTCGCTTGCTACCCTCCTAAATCTTGGTTGATTCCAAGCTCTCTGAGAGGCCTCCTCTTCCTCCTCTAATCTTAAGAAAATCTAAAGTATGTGATTACTGTAGATGGAGACATGACTCTTCATTACTCACCTCCTAAGTAAGAAAGTGGTCGAATCATAGTCTTACTAGATCTAAAAGTTCTCCAGGAAGGAGCCCCATCCTGGGAAGCTTCTCTGGTGGGGTTCTTTTTGGAGAAAAGGCCCTCATTTTTAGTGTTGCAAAAATAGGCAAATAATAATTAGAAGAACAAAGGTTTGGTGGAATTACTATTAGCTGATAAAAATTTAGCATTATTTACCTTTTCTTCCAAAACTTAGGCCCTTAAAGTATTGGAAGAAGGCCTTTAGCATGTGATGAATCTCACATTGTTACTCTAAAGCTGGCAATCGAGGTTCCAACCTAAGAAAGAATAATTAAAGTTAGTTCCTTTGTGGGTTAACAGGTATAACTTCCCCTTAGAATACTGGACTACCAAGGGGCTTCGTATGATTGCAAGTTATTTGGGGCAACCTTTATGTATAGATGAAAATATAACAAAAAGGAAAATATTTGACTATGCTCGTTTATGTATTAATATGGACATTTCCAAAGATTTACTAGAATAAATTCCAGTTATGATATTAGGCTTAAATGGAACATTACATGAAGATATTGCAACAGTAGACTACCATTGGAACCCCTCTTTGAAACTACAAGGAAAAAGTGGATGCCAACTGGGAAAACCTTCAAGAAAAGGGATTATATGGAACTAATGGGCCTAGAGCAGGAAGCTAATGATGGAAATGATGAGCTAATATCAAGTCAGAATGTGTCCAAAGGGGATCCAGCATTACGTGATTTAAATGAGACACTTCAGCCTAAGGAGAAAGCATAAATAAGCACTACTAATGAAGATCCAATGGAAGGAAAGACAGCTCTTCAGGAGGGGGAAAATGGGGATACAGCAAGCTCGTCACCTTTAACCTCAAGCATTGTTAGGGGGAATGAGATTGAAGAACAATTTACTAGTGTCAAAAGGAGGAAGGGTACTAAGAGCAATAAAGGCTCCAAAGCCACTTCTTTATAATTATTGTATGGAATGTTGGGGGCCTTAATTGTCCCAAAAAAAACGTTTGGCCCTAAGGAAATTTTTGGCTAATGAAAACCCTTGGATTTTTTTGTTTTGGAAACAAAAATGAAATTGGAGAATCTCAAATTTCTTAATAAATTAGGTTATAAGTGGTGTTTCCTTTCAAATCATCAAGCATATGCATATTGCATAATTATAGTTGGTTTTGATCCCCGTTTTATAGAGGTTGAGGTGTTGGAAATAGAGATGCAGGTTATTCACATGAAGTGGCATTTTTTTAGCCAAATACCTATATCCTTGCTTTGGTAGTGTATGGTTTCAATTAGGTTTTCAGAGAAGGGAACTTTGGGGGAGCTAACTAAATTTTCAGAGATGAGTGGTAGGTCCTTGGTTAATTGCAAGTGATTTCAATTCTACTCTTTTTAGAACAAAAGAAGAGGGGCATTTCTCTTTAAGAAACTACTCTCCAGATCTTAAGGATTATGTATATCAATTAGGAGTCCTAGACCTCATGGAAAAAGGCCATTTCTTCTCTTAGAGTAATAAGCAAACTAATGGCTGGACTCTTAGGAAAAAGCTAGACCATGTTTTAGTTAATCAGGAATGGCTACAACAATTCCTTGAAAGTAAGGCCTCTTTCTTAGATCCTATAATTTCGAATCATACCTTTATGAAGGTGGCTAATTTGTTCTTAAAGGTGAAAAGTTGCTCTTCTTTTAGATTTAATAATTACATGGTTGAAGTGGACAGTTTTTTAGATTGTTAGAGGAACGGGGCGATAACTAATTTAAATGGAACTCTCCAATTCAAATGTGTTCAGAAGTTTAAAATAATCAGGGAGGGATTAAAGTCCCTAATGCTGCGTTTGGATAATGTCCCCGTCTCCGGGGATAGTGGACAAGACAGAGAAATCCCTGTCTCCGTAAGTGTTTGCTTCCTGCTCCGCGTCCCCATTCCCTGTCTCCGGAAGACAGGGACACAAATTTCTGTCCTCCCCAAAAAGGGAGGACAGGGGACAAGTTGTCCTTATCTCCAGCCACTATGCATTAGTTTTATGTTTATTATGTTTTATTATGTTTTTTTTAAT
>JANZLH020000141.1:2052137-2067499 GCA_026770325.2 Erythroxylum fimbriatum
GGTTGGGAAAGTCACATTTTTTTTGGGTTTTTCAAGAGCAGTTAAGGCCTAAGTCTTAACCAGTGTATGCTCACCACAAAAGTGAGTCATCAAAGAGTGTCAAGTATAAGGTCTCAGCAAGGCAAGTGTCTCGGGAATGGGCCTCAGTAGGGCTCACCTCCCGGGACAGTCGGGCTCCGGAAGCGGGGCCCGACACATTGCGTTTGGCTTCAAATTCAAAACATAATGCAGATATTTTTTCCCCAGAAAGAATGAACAAATATAATTCAATAGGCCACAATAATGATTAAAACACTGAAGAATGATGGGATTATCCTCAAAACTACTTTCGGTTGTACCATATATGTAATATAGAGGGAGAGACAAAAATGTCTATATAGAGGAATAAAGCTGAAAAATCAAATCCTAGGAGACTCAATTCTTAATTATATTAGTAAACTATTGATGAAACATGATACTCATTCCAAAGTCAAACAAAGAATGAAGGTACTTTGGAAACTACAAAGTTAGTATTGTATATTGAATTGGGACCACAATCCTAAAATCTATATTTTTCTTTGAGAGTTAATCTTAATTTCCTTGCCTTTGTAATTTTTGTCAAGCTCAACTTGAGTCAATACAAATTTAGTCATCTTCCAAAAAAAAAAAAAAGATGTGGCTCATCTTAATGAAATAGAGAAGAAATAGAGAATATACATAGGCTCATCTTAATGAAATAGATGCAATCTAAAGTTGTCAATCGAACCATTATAAAGATCAATTGTTCAATTTCTTCTTATTCTCTTTACTTAAGAATTCTACTTTTTTGGTGATTACTTTGTATTTATTTTTCAAACAATATTTTATAACATTTACTTAAATTTTAGGCATTTCATTTCTTAATTTTAAAATGATTAAAAATTTGCCCACTTAATTTACTTCTCTTTTGAGTGTCACATAACAATCAATAATCTTTGTAATTTGTTTGTCAATATATTATTTATTTATCAGCTTTATAAATTACAAGTCTTTTATACTTCAATAGCAATACATATTTTAAATTATAAATAAATGTAATTTGTATAGAATAATTGAAAATATTTCTCAATTATTTGAGAAAAATATACAATCCAATGTAATTGAGAAAGATTGACCATTATAATTGCTATACTTTATTGTTTATTTTAAAATTTATTTAATTGATTTTAAGTGAAAGTTCTTTTATATTATGGTTAAATCATAGTATTTCATTTATTCCTTATAATTATATACACTTAAAAAATATACAATGAAAACATAAATATTTTTAATGTTTTTATTATGTTTAAAGATATATATTTTCAAATATTCTTTAAAGAGTAAAATTGATACAAATAAATGGTACTTTTAAAGTTTGTGGTAAAAGAATGGAATATCCCTCCTTTTTTTTTTTTTTGTTTATTGCATTGCATACTATAATAAGAGTTAAACTTTAGTATATTCGTTTTTCCCCTCCTCTCTATTCGGGTAAATCCATAATTGAAATTTATACTACAAATTGTAAATAAAAAATTTTAAAAATTTCTATTTTTAGTTTTTAATAACTAATTAGTTTCCTTAAAAATATAAATTATCTAATTACCAAGATTAATGATCATTAAAAATAAATAAAAAGTTTATTACATGGATTAATTAAACATAAATAATGGAAGGAGGCAAAAAAAAAAAAGAAGAAAGGAAAAAGTTGAAAAGGACTCAAGGTGATTTTCCTTGCATGCATAATTTAATTTGCAAATCCAGCATTGATTTTCTTTGGCAATAATGGTTAAATGAACTTCACAATTTGCAAATCCAGCATTAACTTTGGCTGTGCCTCAAATTAATCATTTGGATAAGAAATTCACTTTTTTTGGCTACCTCTCTATCTATGATGAATATAATATGATACAAGAAAACAAAAGAACTATATTAATGTTAAAGTTGGAGAAAAGAGAAAAAAATCGGCCGTTGGAATTTAAAAAAGAAAAGCAAACGAGGAAAACTTGAGTGGACGGTCCAGATTCTGACATGTCTAGATCTGGGCCGTCAACATCAACCTAAGATGCTCGAACTTTAACCATAGGGTTTGAAACTCCAAAGTCCGCCCCTTTATGTTTGAATAACTCTCTTGACCGTTTTACTCTCTCTCTTCCTCTCCAATACTCTGTGGCTGTACTTTTTTTTATTTTGTAGAGTGCATTTTGCAGATCTCTCTCTCATACTGACTTTATTTGGATCTGCAAATGCGCATCGTATCTGTCTCGTCGCTGATTCTCCTTCTCAAGTTCCGTTCGGTGGGTGCTTTTTGTTTTTTCTTTTATTAATTGTTTTCGGTTTTTACTCGTTCCATTTTTTTTTTGTGAAATTTGAAATTTTGATTTTGGCACTTCAAAAGAAGTGCTTCGATCGTGCTTCTCGAAAATTTTCATTCTATTCAGTTCGATTTTGACGAAGTAGTGATTGGACAAAGTCGTATATACTGATTCGAATTAATGCCTCGATTCTTTATGTTTTTCTTACAGAATTCTAGGTTTTGAAGTTTAATTCCTATGTAGGAATGTAACTTAAGAACTTGTTTTTTTTTTTTTTTGGAATAATTTGTAAGATGACACAATATCTGTATTCAAGTGAGGCAAACTCCACAATTCCTGATCCTAAAGTTTAGTATGGCCGATGATTATCCATGTTGACCTAGCTTTTAATTGAAAGAATAATTCAAAAGGTGCGGCTACCTAGTACCTTATTCTCTTGAAGGCTTCAATCGAAGCTTATGGCAATTTATCCTTGTTACTTCAAACTTCTTTTGTCGTTCTTTGTCTTTGGATTTTAATATGATTTTTTAAAATTCTTTTTCATATGCTAGCCTGTGATCTCTTTTGGAAAGAGGGGAGTACTGACCACTCCCTAGGGTTGACTATAATGATTTGGAGAACATACTCCAGAGATAACTGCCGACGAGTTGGTATTGGGGTATGTAGTTTTATTTTTCTATCAAAGAACAATGGAAAGTGACAGGCCAATTTCTGCTCTCCCAGATGGGCTCGGTGATAGTGTTCAGAGAATCCGGCCTATGCATGGGTAATTCTTCAAAAGCATTCATAAATATTTTGTTGCATCTATTGCATGCTTTTATGTTAAAAAATGCCAAAATTTTATTTTGAATTTTTCATTGCTTTATGAGTGTGGTTTACAAAATATTTATTAGGAAATGAAAAGCTGTTAAGGAAGTATTTTGGTGCCTCTTGAATTAGAATGATTTCCCCTCAATACATTCGTCTTCATCTTTTGAACTGTATAATTTTGCTTCTAGGTTTGCTGCAATTGAATGCTCAAACTGTTTTGTTGGTCTTTAGTAGTAATACTTGTTCTTGCTGTTTCCATCTTTTGCTATTTGCTTTGGCCTGTTTTGAATCATGGACAAGATCAATTGATACCATGAATCTGTTCTAGGAGGACTAGTGGGCCAACAAGGCGTTCAACAAAGGGACAATGGACAGCTGAAGAGGTAGTGGTACATTCTTAGCTTTTAAAGCATTTTTTACTCCACCCTAGGGATTGATGTGGTGGTGATGAGGGGGAATTGCCTTTCCATCACAAAGGCTAAGATCCTGTGAAGAGTTGGTTTGAGGTTTGGAAAATATGGAAGGGCAATACCTTTCCTGTAGCCCAATCTAATCCAAGGGATTTCTGATAGAAATTTTTTTAAAACTACATAGTTCAACAATTGTCTCTTGTGCTTCAAATTTGAAAAAGAACATGATTAAGAAGCTTTCCTTTGGTAATGCAGTTTGAGACCTCACCACAGAAAAAGGCTTCATATTAGTCGTGCACTACTGTACTAAACATGTTTGATCCTCAAGTTTTCACATTTAACAGTACAATGTTGAACACTCGCCCATTTTTTATTGTTGATTAACTCTTTGCATTTAGGATGAGATTTTGCGCAAGGCTGTTCAACGTTTCAAAGGGAAGAACTGGAAAAAAATTGGTATGTTGATCTCTTTATTTCCTGACATTTGTTTCATTTTGCAAAGCTAGTTCTATCCTTATCTTCAGGATTGCTGTTTACTAAAGGACTTTGGTGATGGTGATGGTGATGGTGATGTCATAGGGAAAAAGTTTTGTTTGAGAGTCAATTTGTATAACTTCTAATTAACAAATTCTGGGGGAGGCTATAAGGTTAAACATCAAATCCTCTTTGGCCCATATTCTGTTATCATTCGCTGGGTTCTACATACTTTTAGAAGGAGCTCTTATATTTTTTCTTTATGTATCATTTGAAGTTTAAGACCTATTTGCCTTTCGTTGCCTTCATAGGTGTTTGTTGCATATCAATAAATCAATGTTACTAAACTTTTCTATGCTGTTATAGTACACTGCTTGCATTGTTTGATTGTATCATTTTGTTACCTGTAGCTGAGTGTTTCAAGGACCGCACTGATGTACAATGCCTACATAGGTGGCAGAAGGTTTTAAATCCAGAACTTGTTAAAGGCCCATGGTCAAAGGAGGTAACATGTGATTGTTCTTATTTTGTCAATTCCCTCTGCTTGAATAGTGAATATGAAATTAACTTTTTTTCTTGCTAAGTATAAACAGGAGGATGAGATAATTGGTGAATTGGTGAAGAAGTTTGGGCCAAAGAAGTGGTCCACAATAGCACAACATCTACCTGGACGTATTGGGAAGCAATGTCGGGAAAGGTAAAGTTAAATATTGAATGATTGTGTTTGTAAAACATTACAAACCTTTAGTCTTCCATGTGTACTGTAATTTTCATCACCAGTTACTTGTGTTATACTGCTGCATTGGCAGCTGATGTAGCTCTTATCTGTTAATTGTTTTAGGTGGCATAATCATATTAATCCTGCAATCAACAAGGAGGCATGGACTCAACAGGAGGAGCTGACTTTGATTCGTGCTCATCAGATTTATGGGAACAGATGGGCGGAGCTGACAAAATTCTTGCCTGGAAGGTTTGGTTATTTTTTTTCTTTGAAGAAAAGACACAATTTAATGATTTTATCTTAATATACTGTGTTCTCTCTTCAATTAGTTTTCTATTTATACCTTATATGGTTCTATATTTAGTCTCTTTGAAATTGTGTTTCTATCTGTTTCATGTTTGGTGTACGTAATTTTGATTTGTTTGTATGAATGTTGTGTTGAAGTTTAAGTTAACCAGTCTGAGTTCTCATATCTGGGCATGTTTGATAAACAGGACAGACAATGCCATAAAGAATCATTGGAACAGCTCTGTGAAAAAGAAACTGGACTCATACTTGGCCTCAGGTCTGTTAGAACAGTTTACACCCCTACCTCTTGCTGGACATCAAAATCAATCCATGGTGTCTTCTTCAAGGATTCAGAGCAGTGGAGAGGAAAGTGGTAAAGTTGGTGCAGAGGCAGAAGAAATATCAGAATGCAGTCAAGAGTCAATGGTTGCTGGTTGCTCTCAATCTGCAAGTGACATGGGCAACACAGCTTTGCATACAAGAGAAGATTTTCAGCTGCCTGATGAATCTAGTACTGGAAAAGAGCAGATTTCTAGTCCGGAACAATATTACATAACTACAGCTGATGGGGCATTTTCTATACCAGAAATACCTTGTGAAGTGGGTTGCCCATCTAACCTATTCCAGCAAGATGTCTTGCTTAACAGCATAAATTCTGTACACAAGGATTATCAATTCAGTTTGCAGAAGGTGCCCAACATATCATCAGTAGAAGTAACATCATCAGGGTTACCAATTGATTGTATAACTGCCAATGAAAACCATGCACTGGTGAATATTGCTGCAAATGTGGCTAAATCAGATAGAATTCTAATATCTGATGATGAATGCTGTAAGTTCTTATTTTCAGAGGCCATGAACACTGTGGACTTTCCCTCTGTACATCTTACTACAGGTCCAACTATGGCTGCATCCAATGGATCCACAGATTCTTTCCTGCTGAACATCCCAATGCCTGAAACAGAGAAAACTACGGTCTTACAATCATTTTGTCCTTCAAGGTGTGGTGTATTACTTCAGTGAGTCTTATCAGTTTCCTCTAATCCTTTAGTAGTTTCAGTTGATGATGGTGAATTGATGTATGGCAGGGAACCCAATCAGTTGATTGGTCACTCTCTTGGAGCTCATGAACAAGTGGTTCTTACAAGTGCAAATGATAGGTTTATTTGCACCAGTGAGGCTGCCAATTCCCCCTGTGATGTGACACAATACACAGACATGCAAGTGCAATCATATCTGCAGGAACCTTCAAAATTAGTACCTGTGAATACCTTCACTTCATCTTCAGATGCACAATCCTGTGCTGTGGATGAAAAAACAGAGGTGGATTTGGAACAGCAAGATGCTGGAACTCTATGCTATGAGCCTCCTCGTTTCCCATGTTTGGATATTCCCTTTCTCAGCTGTGACCTTATACAATCTGGAAGCGATATGCATCAAGAATACAGTCCTCTTGGCATCCGTCAGTTGATGATGTCCTCCATGAACTGCATCTCTCCATTTAGGTTATGGAGTTCCCCGTCTCGGGATGATAGTCCTGAGGCTATGTTAAAAACTGCTGCTAAGACTTTCACCTGTACACCATCCATTTTGAAAAAAAGAAACCGTGACTTACTATCGCCTTTGTCTGACAGAAGAGTTGATAAAAAGCTTGAGATTGATACATCGGGTTTGACTAAAGAGTTTTCACGTTTGGATGTTGTTTTTGATGAGAGTGAGGCCAACAGAATATCTCCATCATCTAATAAGCAAGTTCCCAGTGGATCTTTGATCGAAGATAAAGAAAATCTTGATCCTGCTCTTGTTAGAGTGCAGGAAAAGGGAAGACATTTTTCTGCATCAGACACTAAAATTTCAGAGACAGGTCTAGATAGCAGTAAATATGAAGAAATTAGGCAAGAACTTGTTAGCAATGATGCTAAGACCAAGGTTTGTGGTGATTCCAGTACTCAAATTGTAAGTTTTTCTTTGCACTGTTATATCAGATCATTTTATATCTGGTCATCCTCATGCTAATTGGTGAAGCAGTGGTGAGGATATTGGGTGGCTTTGATTCATTCAAGGTTTTTGCCTGCTTTATGTTTCGTTTAGAAAAGACAGATTGGGTATTAGGTTTGAACTTTTTAACAGAATATGCAATTTTAATTCATGTTTATTACTACTTACAAGAAATCTGAAGACGTGTCTCTTAATGTGAGACGATCTTAACTTCTCCTATTTATTTCCCTTGCTTTTAATCCAAAAGTAAGAATGTGTTAATCTCTTTATTCTCTTCCATTCCTCCTCTCTCTCCCCTTCTTTTTCTGTGAACAGATGCAAGAGCCTTTTGGAAGTCTTGTTGAAGACAATTTGAATGACCTATTATTATTTTCTCCTGATCAAGTTGGATTTAAAGTTGACAGAGCATTTGGTCCGAGTTCTTGTACTCCAAGGAATCTGTATCGTAGAATATTGGGCACTTTGTCAGAGCAAGCCATTGATTCGGAACCTTCTTCGTCCGGAAATCCAGGTTCAGTCATCTCCCCCTCTGTTCGATGGAAGAACCCTGCAAATTGTTCAGCTGGGACTACAGCAGTACTATCTGTTCCTTCATCAGTGCCACTTGATATAGTAGTTTCTACTTCTGGAAATGATGCTGGTGGTGAAAATTTTAGCATGTAAGTTCTATTCCTTCCAAGATCCTTTACTATCTACTACTGATCACATGTAACTTAAAGTCACCATCATAATGATTTAACTGCAATAATTCATGTAGCTTGTTATTTTTCGTTGCATCTGATTATTAGAGGGAATTTATATGTAGGTTTGGTGATACTCCTTTCAAAAGGAGCTTTGAATCCCCTTCAGCATGGAAGTCCCCTTGGTTCATTAACTCTTTCCTGCCTGGTTCAAGGGTTGATACAGATATATCAATTGAGGTACTGTGATGTGCATCCTTTTCTCACCCTCTTCTCTCTCTCTCCCTTTCCCTTTTCTCCGTTGATTACATTGCACTGAATGCTTGCCAATAATTTTCCTTAACAGGATATTGGTTATCTGCTGAGTCCTGATGATAGAAGCTATGATGCCCTTGCACTCATGAAACAACTAAGCGAGCACACTGCCCCCGCATATGCTGATGCCATGGAAGTTTTGGGAAATGAAACCCCTGACTCAATTATGAAAGCAAGACGGTCCAGCAAGCAGCATGTGGACCAAGAGAACAATAATGGACCAAACCAGGCTGAGAATCGTGCCTCTTTGGGTTCAAACATTACGGTATGACGGGATGATATCATTTTACCTGTTCTAGTGTACTAGAGGACTTGGGAATCATCGTATTTTGTCATTTTTCTCTCCCCTGTTGAAAAATGTTAAGGCGCTGAAAACTTTCTTGCAGACTGAGTGCCGCATTCTTGACTTCAGCGAATGTGGGACACCAGGGAGGGGAAAGGGAACAGAGAATGCCAAATCCTCATCTGCCTTGGGCGTCTCAAGTCCTTATCTACTGAAGGGTTGCAGATAACCGGTTCTCAAATCTAAAAGCCATGACAAATATGTAGCTGTAATATATATATTTATATGTAAACTTAATTTGTTCATGTCTGGATCTTAATTCAATTGGTTAAAGAATTTTCCAAAAAAAAAATCAATTGGTGAAAGAATACTGTTCGAGCGCATAAATGTATAAATTTCCGCAAGTTACAAGTAGCATTTACATACGTATGGAACAGTCAAGGAAATGGCTAATGCTGTGGGCTAAAGGCAAGATACTTAGGCAGGACATGGATGTGCTACGTACCTGGAGATTTACGTCAATGGATGAAAGTATAATTTTGTCTTGGAAGCAAGTTCCTGCCTTCCAAGTAAAGAGTGTTGAGCTTTTCTGTGCCTACTTTAGCACAAACATACACCGGCTATCCTTGGGGGATTAGGATTTGATTATTACAATTCTTGCAGAGTTTTCTTAAGGAGTCAGTCAATTGTAGAGTTTTGACAGTCAAATTGGTCCATTAGAGTATCATTGGCTTCAACCTAGAGATTTTAAGACAATTTCCATGGGATATTCCCCCGACAGAAGGCAATTGAGTTGTATAACCTTCATATTCATCCAGCCTTTACTTTAGAGATGTTTTCCATGAACACATCTGTTCTTGCTACCATAAAGCTAATTCTCCAACCACTGCTTTACCTTTCATACCTTTTGTGTCTGGCATTGCTTCCTACCTAGTTTTTTCTTCTTCTTTTTTTCACCTGTTGCTACCTAGGAAGGTTTTCAGAAGGACAAACTATGGTTTAACTCCTTTATTTTGGACTTTTGTTTGTCACTGTTGTGCGGCAGCAAATCATTTGGGCAGTGTAGTGATACGATTTAAACTGTGATAATAGGATTATGTGAAAGAAAATTGAACACGAAATTCTAGATTAATTGTATAATTAATCAACACAAATCATTAACCCTAGAATTGCAACATACTGTATTCAATAATCAGATGGATAAATACCTGGAAATTGGGGAAACATGGAATCCATTGTGATTTCCCGTAAACGACGTGATCGAGACGCAGAGGATTTACTACAGCTATTCCAAACCTTAATCAACAAAAGAACACGTACAGTTTTCAATGGGGCAACTGTATTTAAAGGTTGGCTAGCAGTAGGATCTCCTGTGCTTTCTACTACATGGGCCAAGCCTACCCATCATAGCAGGCCCATGAACACAGGCCCAATGACACGTTAAAGAAAGAATTACAATTGACATCTAATTAATCGGGGTTTGTACACAATATTTTATTATGCTAGTCCACAATAATGATAAAATTCTATCAATGGAAACACATATCGAAGCATTAACTCCAATTGCGAGGTTTACGTATTCTGTATTTGATGCTCTAGCTTTCTTCACTCTGCCTTCTCAAATCTTAGAGCATTTCTTTTTTATGACTACAACTGCATTGGTTTTGAGGTGATGCCATAAATTGCCTGCAAAAGAAAAAAGCATAGCAGTTGGTACAACCTTTGAGAATCAAATTTAAACATGGAATTGAAGATTGAAACACTCCAAAGTTATAAAACATAATTTGACGTCTTAGCGGATTCGGTTTGAGATAGACATACAAAATTACTGACTATATGTGTAATGACTGAGCTGCATATCTAAAGCGAAATGACTCAGCTTTGTGATGCGCCAACAGGTGGGACATAGAACGTACAAGAACTTGAAGACTGTGAGACCAAACATGGCACTGTTAGGACAACTCTTGCTGAACAAAACTATCAGTTGGTCGAAGTTCCAGAAAGCAGTTGTTGAGGGACATGAAGACAGACAAGGGCAGATCAGAATAAGAAAGCCAAAACAATCCATTTATACTTATCCTGCTCCTGATTGCATGTGCACTGCTTAAAGATAATTCATCTGATCTGCGTTCCATTCCACTGATTATTTATTACCATTCATCATCACATCACATCATATCTTGTCGTTGCTTGTCTTAATTGGGGTTATAAAAAAACAGTTACAATCATAAGAAGTGGACATGGAAGCTAAGGAATTGATTCATTGTATCGTGTACTCAACTTGTAAACCAGCTAAGCATTACCTGTAATGTAATTCAATTAGTTTTTGTTGTAAATCTCATACAAAGATTGAGGTATGATATATTTACCTAACTTGATCTAAAATGCACCGTGTCATTTTAAATAAAACAATATTATGTTTTATTTTTTAATTTGAAAAAGAAATTCAATGTTTCCGTCTCAATACAACTTCAGACCAACACATTATCAAACTTAAGAATTGAATTAGACACATACTATTTCTGTTTTCTTCAAGTAAATGCCCATTTTATTAAAATGGAAAGTAACGGAACAGGCAAGATGAGAGAAATACAGGTAATAAAATGAAGGTTACAAAATTGGAGCAAGGTCACAAAATTTCTATCAACTGTTTGTTTTTTTTTTGTGTTCACAAAGTCTGTTGTATATATTTCTATCCTTTTCTTAATGTTATTCTTTCTATTTGTATTTCTTTCCACTTGATAGGATTCGTTGGATCTGAAGGCCTCTGTTGAAAGCTTGGTTGAGGAGAAGTCTGGTTTGGAACTCGGAGATAATAGGAACCAGGCCAAAACAGCCATTTGTGCAAAGATGACCAGACCCATCATGTACTCAGCACTCTCTGGGTAGAGCTTTCAAAGAACCACGTTTTTATACCTTTTGCTATCGGTCTGCAAGCTTGTGCTATCTGATGATTATAACACCATACATGTATGTGTTATGTTTCCAACTGAAGAACTAAGTCGCTATTATAACAACATACAAAGCCAGTGTATTGCATTGTCATTTTAACACACTTAAGATATTGCTTGCAAGTAGGCACATATATATATATATGTATACTT
This sequence comes from Erythroxylum fimbriatum, assembly GCA_026770325.2. Classification (NCBI taxonomy): domain Eukaryota; kingdom Viridiplantae; phylum Streptophyta; class Magnoliopsida; order Malpighiales; family Erythroxylaceae; genus Erythroxylum; species Erythroxylum fimbriatum. The sequence goes on from JANZLH020000141.1 coordinate 2,063,530, forward strand.
ACGATGATGCTCTGGCTTCTGCCAAAATCACTTTCCTTGGTGGCCTTTAGGTGATAAACCACAAATCCTGATGGGTTAAAGATAAAGATGCAAATAACCATGAAACCACCAACAACCACATCAAAGGATCTGAGAAGACTGAATATAACGTTCTGCACCTCCGCTGCTAAAGCTGAGCCTTCAAGCACCGAGGCCCAAGAAAGGAACTACATGGCAAGACCAATATAACGCGGAATGAAGCCGATGGATTAAAAGATAGAGAGTAACTTGTCCAACAGAGGAATGGGATCGAAAGAGTGGTCTTGATGCTATAAATCAACTAAAAATGTTATGAAATATTATAAAATTGAAAATTTACACAAAGCATTATACTCACTAATTGAATACATTGAGCCTGAAAATGCCAATACTGTGCATTAACCAATGGCCCAAGTATTTATTGCTAAATAAGAACAAGAAGATTGATGCTCTGATGTCACATGCTTCAGCTGACCTTTGAGACCTGAAAACCCATACTCTGCTTACAATTGCTCTATCAAGGAATTCATCCATAAGAAATCAAGGAATTTCTTATCAAACTGGGGCAAAGTAGCATTCATTCATTCATTCAGCGATTCATCACTTCTTGAATTTCTAAAAGCCCCATCATAACGTCGACACAACATCACAAACTTCATTTATGACAGACAGAGACAAAATCACAAACTTCATTTATGACAGCTATTCTTAGATAATACCGCTGCTACAGTCCAACTTTTGAGAAAGGGTAAATGGATTTATTTTATTAATCCGATTTTACTCCTAAAAAAAAAGGTACTGAGGAGACGAAAGAAAATGCAATAGAAAACGTACAATGGTGGCAGTGTTGACCGTCGAAAGCCATGAGAACTCTCCCACTTTCTTCAGAGGCATATTTTAATGATGAAAAAGCACCGACTTGGTGTTTGAAGTCCAACGCCGCCATTCTCATCTGCCGCAACATCATCATCAACGCTAGGCTCAACAATCACAACATCCCTCAAATTGTCCAGTGTCTGTGTTTTCTTCTTCTGGCTTTGCTCTGTTAGAAGCAGATCCCACGTTCTTTTTCTTCCTCGTCTTCTTTTTCTTCTTCTAACATGGATGGAGATTGAAACAGACGTAAAGATAATAACTAAAACACTTTATAAGTGAAATATATATGATTTTAAAATTCTAATTTGATTTTATGTTTATTAAAATAACATAATTTTTAAATTAACAGAAATAGTCAATATATTAAAAAATACAGTTAACTTAACTAACTAAGAGGGAGTGAGTAAATAAAGAATAAGAACGTACAGCTTGATCAGGTAGCTGAGGAACCCAGAGATAAGGTACGTGAGAAAGTTTGTCTGTTTGGATTGGTTGAAGAGCATAACAGCTGCGGCTTATAAATAACAGTTGGAGTTGGGGGGTGATGGTTGGTGATAGTAAACAATATGGCAATGTCTTCAACTTTGTGCAGTAGCCGATAGAGAGTTGATTAAGGCATGGCATAATTGTTATTGTATTATTAAAACTCTTCATCAACCACCCATCAATATCATCCCACTCTTCCCATTCAAAAGAATTCCAAAATTCAAGTCTCTTCAATTTGGGAAATGATAAGAAAGATGTTGCCGTTTCTTTTTCTTTTTCTATTCCCAAAAATTCAACACCCACTCTTTTCAGCCCCATTTCCCATATGTATAGCTCTTCAAGGCTTGACAACTTTCCCAATGGAGGCAATTCCTCACAATTTCTACAGCTAGTAATCCTAAGCACCCTCGGTAGATTCAGCTTCATCACCCAACTTGGGAATAACGTCTTGCCTTCATACTTTTTTATTTCTAATTTTTCAAAATCTGAAGGTGGCTCTAAAGCTTCAAGTAACTCTTCCTCATCTTCTTGCACATGATCTCCATCAAAAATCAATACCAAATAAGTGATGTTTTTTTTCTTCATAAGTTGTGCTTTTCTTGCCTCTTCTACCTTTCTCACATTTCTCAACCCACTTATCGTCAAACTTCCTCTGATATTATTCAACTTCTCCATTTCAACAATAGAAGATGCTCCATTCTCATACGCACGTACCAAGAAGTATCTCAAGTCTTTCAAACGCAAGAGATTTTCTATTCCTTTAGGAAAATATATTTCCCTAAAGCCACAAGTCAAATCCAAATACATTAAGTTGATTAGTTTCCCAATCCCTTGAGGCAATTCTACTAGACTCCCACAAGATGTGAGTTTTAACGTCTGCAAATTGTAACACTCACATAAACTCTCTGGTAACTTCTCTAGCTCTGTATTGCTAGACAAGTCAAGCCACCTGAGATGAACTAATTTATTTATAGAAGATGGAACTTCTTTGATGCCAAAATTCCTAAGATCTAAGGTCCTTAGACATGTCAAATGATCAAATATATTCTTAACTACATCAACAGCTAATGATGATGATTCATACATAGAGGAGGTCTTAATGATCAAACTGCGTAATTTGTTGAGATCATAAATAAATACAGGGAATGAAGCATCTTTTTCTATCACCAAAGTTAAATGACGAGCATTTGCATTTGAGCGTAAAGAGTTTTCATTAAACTCTGTACCATTTGAGACTTCTATCATCAAGCACTCATCTTTTGCAAATATTTGGGCTAAATCACTCACCATGTCATGCAATACAAAGAAATTATCACCACGATAGACACCAGGTAGGAGCAATGAACGTGCAATCAAATTATTAAAATAAGTCTCACCAACTATCTCCAAATCTTCTTCTTTTTCTTCTTTTTCTCTTAAATAACCTTGAGCCATCCACATGCTAATCAATATTTTCTTTTTAATCTTATAATCTTTACAAAAGATCGCACAATATTTAAAACATTGCTTTAATAACAATGACAAATCATAATAACTAAGCTTCAGAGGATCTAAGACATCCCTACCTTCCCATTCCTTTTTTTCCAAGACTCTCGACCATTCTTTTTCAGATTTTTTAAAGCGCAAAAGTCCTCCTATAGTGTTAGCAACAAGAGGCAAGCCCTTGCATTTCTCAGCAATTCTCCTACCAATGCCCTCCAACAGTTGACTATCACCTTGAATAAGAGTAACTTGACTAATTATTGACCAACATTCCTCCAATGTCAAAAGTCCTACTTTGTGTATATTCTCAAGATTACACCCCATGACTATAGCAACCCTTTCATTACGAGTCGTTACTAGAATTGTACTTCCTAGTAAACCACATTTAAGAGATTGCTCCAATTCCTCCCATTTACTATGACTCTCATTCCACACGTCATCTAAAACAAGCAAGAATGTTTTCTCATTGAGATCTGCCCTTATTTCCTTTAACACATTATCTAATTCTTTAAAATCATGTGTTATAGGAGAACCGCGTAGAGATTCGAGAATTGCTTTTGCAATGCGCATTTGATCAAAAGGCTCCGAAACGCACACCCATATCTTCTTCTCAAAATGAGGTTGGATTTCACTATTGTTATAAATTAATTTTGCTAACGTGGTTTTCCCAATTCCTCCCATCCCAACAAGAGAGATGATATGGGGATTAGATCTGGCAGGATTAGATCTGGCATCAAGTATCATGCTTTTGACCTGATCTTTTTCTTTATCTCTGCCTTTTATTTTTTGTGTTTCAACGAAAGATGTAGTCACGTGTCTCTCGACATGCTTATCTGATCTGTTGGTTGAATTAAGTTGAAGCCGACCTTTATCGGCTGCAATGTCATCTAGTGTTTGATGAATTTCTTTTATTCTGAGACTGATAACATGACGAAGACCAACATCGCGCAAAGTAAAGCAGTTGCAGTTAAAAATAGAAAATACCTTGTGCTTGAGAGTAATGGGATCGGAAGAGTGGTGTTTATGTGGGGGTTGTGATGTCTGAATCCAGGTCTTCCACTCATCAAGCACGTCGTCCATGTCATATGAAACAGTTTTGAGGTTAAAC
>JANZLH020000141.1:2109058-2124127 GCA_026770325.2 Erythroxylum fimbriatum
TTATTACTTTTCTACTTACTATTATTCTTATTATTAATAATTTATTTAATATTTAATTATATTAAATAATGTCCAGTGCTTCATGATTATTATTAATTTTGTTAAGAATAAAAAAATAAGAAAAGCCTGAAATATGTTAGGGACAATTTTGTCTATTTGCATTTAAAGCACTCAAGTGGGAGTGCTATTATCAATTGGGGGAGTGCTAATAGGGGCACCCCCTGTTTAACTAATGCAAAAGTCTTCCCATCAAAATTGTTTATAAAAAAAAAAACGAGAAAGATATTTTATTGTGTCTATTTGTTTTTTAGTTTACCCTATAAATTAGGTACCTTAATAAATTAGTTAATAAGCTAAGGACTCAGCATAAAAATATTTAATCAGTAATATCCCTATTTGAGCTGTGATTAGGCTCCAGAAAAATACCTTACCCCCATTACTAGAAAAAATCTTGACCCAATTAATTTCTGACATGCTTCAAGATTGAATTATCCAACCTAGCACAAGTCCATACTCCTCCCTTATTTTATTGGTCCGAAAAAAAGACAGAACTTGGCGTTTTTGCATAGATTATAGGGCCCTTAATGTTATCACCATTCGGGACATGTTTCTTATACCGATAATTGACGAGTTAATTGATGAACTATATGGTGCCACCATTTTTTCCAAAACTGATTTACGCTTAGGTTATCATCAGATTCGAATAGTGCTAGAAGATACCCGCAAAACTGCTTTCCGGACTTGTGATGGGTACTATGAGTTTCTTGTTATGCCTTTCTAGCTCACTAACGCCCTGTCTACTTTCTAGGCTGCCATGAATAATCTATTTCGAGAGTTCCTTCGAGACTTTATCTTGGTCTTCTTTGACGATATTCTTATCTACAGCGGGAATTACACATGGATCACTTACGCCAAGTTTTTACCTGGTTATCTTCTCACCAAATGTGTTTTTGTTGTCCCCAGTATTCAGTATCTAGGCCATATTATTTCTGCAACTGGTTTCAGTGTTAATCAGAACAAGATACAAGCCATTTTGAATTGGCCCACACCTTTATCTGTCTCGGCCTTGCGTGGGTTTCTTGGACTCACTGGATATTACTGTCGATTTGTCAGCAATTATGCCTCTCTTGTTGGCCCTCTTACGGATTTATTACAGCCCAACAGGTTTATTTGGAGTATAGCTAATACCGTTACCTTTGAGCGCCTTAAATCAGTCATGAGTCATGACCACTCTCCCTGTTCTAGCATTACCAGATTTTCAGAGCCCTTAGAATTGACTACAGATGCTTCTAGGGTCACAATCGGGGCTGTTCTTTCTCAAAAGGATCACCCTATTGCTTTTTTCAGCAAGAAATTATCACCCCAAAGGCAAGCTACCTCAACCTACAACTGAGAGTTATTTGCCGTCACTGAGGTAGTACAAAAATGGCGTCACTATTTAAAATTCACCACCTATATTGATCAGCGGAGTTTGAAAAATCTTCTTTCTCAAACTATTTAGAATCCCTCCTTCACCGCACTCACTTCACCCACATTCTCAGCTTTGACCTCACTCAGAAATTATTTCCTCACATCGAAAGGCCAGCAATTGATCACCAACCTCAGGCCATTCGCCTCTTCAGTTTTTTCAATCCATGATGGCTTAGTGTATTTTCAGAATAGGCTATACATTCCTCCTGACTCCCAATTGCAAGAACAACTACTTTCAGAATTTCATGGCTCTCCACTTGGCAATCATTCAGGCATTAAAGGCACTCTAGCTAGACTTGTTGTCGCCTATTATTGGCCAAGTATGCCAAAGTTAGTACAGAAATTTGTTCGTTCTTCCACAGTTTGCCAAAAATCCAAATACCAAAATCACAAGCCATATGGTCTTCTTCAACCTCTTCCCATCCCAAATCAAATTTGGAAGATATTAGTATGAACTTTATTACTCATCTTCCAAACTCCAATGGCAAGACTACAATTTGGGTCATTGTTGACCGCCTCTCTGAGTTTGCCCACTTCATTTCTTTACCCCCTTATTTATTACAGCCTACCTTGCTTCTGTTTATCTCACTGGCATCTACAAGCTTCATTGCTTCCCTAAATCAATAGTCTCTGACCGTGACCCTCTGTTCCTCAGTCATTTTTGGACTGAACTCTTTAAGCAATGTGGTACTACCCTTAAATTCAGCAGCGCATATCATCCTCAAATCGATGACCAAACGGAAATTGTCCACAAAATCTTTGAAACTTACCTTTGTTGTTTTACCAGTGATGACCTAAGACTATGGACCTATTACCTACATCTAACCTAATTTTGGTACAACATAAGCTACCTACAACAGTGCCATTTTTAAGATCTTTAAGTCTATTTATTTGTAATTTTAATTCTAAAACAGTAAGGAGAATCCAATTTGAACTACAACTCTCTTCTCTAGAGCCTAATCCCAGTGATATTACATAATCCCTATCTGAAGATTTAAAGAAGCACTCTCCTATACCCAAAAAGTTTTTAAGAGAAGTTTGCGAGCCAGTTGGACCATCAACCCGTCTGTCTATTTTTTCTCTTTTCTACTTCATTTACACGGCACCCCGTTCGAGTCAAACACGGAACCTTATTACCAAAAACAAACAGTGTCTACTTCATTCTTCATGCTCCATTTGTCATCACTACATATAAACACAGACTCGCGCAACTTCCTTACAAACCAAGCCCGAGTTTGAACAGACGGTTATACTTATACGTAGTCTGTCTGGATTTGGAACTTGGAAGGCAAGGAACTCAAACCCCAAAAAAAAAAAAAAATGGAATCCCATTTCACGTCAATTGATCGCAGAATCAGTGTTTTCGCAAGACACCTTTCTTTGAATTCTCAGGACACCACCACCATAGTCTCTGCTTCTCCAACCTCCTCCGCCCATGGACGAGGAGAATCTGTTTTCTCTCACGTCGCTCACGCCCCCGAAGACCCCATTCTAGGCGTATCTTTCTCCCCTTTCTCTTTTTCTTTATTTTTTCTTACCTGAATTTCTTATCGCTTAGATCTTTACGATGCTTTTTCTTCTTGATTTTTGATGGATGAACCCCATTCCCACCCTTTGTCAACAGTTGTTTCTCGATTGACCTTTTCTCTTATGTTCTTATGAAATGGCCTGTGAGTGATTCTTCGACCATTCCCCCCTTCCCGAACCATTGATCTTATTGTCAATCTTGTATATGTAGGTTACCGTTGCATACAACAAAGACCCGAGTCCTATCAAGCTCAATTTGGGCGTTGGCGCCTATCGAACTGAGGTAACACTTTTCTTTATAAGATTAACACTAGATTACTGAATTTTTTTTAGTTTGTTTGCACTACTCTTTTTATACATTTTAAGTTGGCAAGCAGCTTAAAATGTCGCCTGGATTTATAACTGCATAATTGGTGCAAACCAGTCTAATGAATGTTATAAGCAAAAGAAGAACCTTTGGAAGAAGAAATTGGGAAGTGAAAAACGTTATTCAAAGTTATATTAGTTGTAAGTGGGGAAATTTTTTTGTCTTCCTGAATTGCATTTTCCAGCTGGCCACATATCAATTAAAATCTTGGGTCTGGACTGCATTCAACATGTAAAGCATAGCAAAGGTATAGAGAGATGTGTGTATTCTAGAATGCAATATGGATTGCAGATAGTATGAGGGGGTGTAGTTAGTAGGTATAACATATTCATCGTGTCTTCTTTGACATTACAGGAAGGAAAACCTCTGGTTTTGAGCATCGTGAGAAAGGCAGAGCAACAGATTGTTAATGACATGTGAGCTAGTCCGAGTTTGTTGTTCTGTGACAGTGATTCTAAATGGATTCTCTGGTTGTTATACAATTTACACTACTTGTATAGGACTCGTGTCAAGGAATATCTTCCAATAACTGGATTGGCAGAATTCAATAAATTGAGTGCCAGGCTCATCTTTGGGGCTGACAGGTGCAATCCTTTATCATTTGCATGATATGTTAAAATCGTGCTTGATCCTTGGTTTTGCTTGTTTCAAATTTAAACTTCTTTTTCAAGTGTTCTTGTACGGTGTATTTCTGAACCTTAACCTGATTGCTGGCCAATATATTTTCTTCTCTCTATGTTTTCTTGTTGACTCATTGTGGTGGAACAGCCTTGCTATACGAGAGAACAGGGTTACCACAGTCCAATGCTTGTCTGGAACTGGCTCACTGAGGGTTGGCGCTGAATTTTTGGCAAAACACTACCATCAAGTAGTTTTTTTTCCTTATTTCATTACGTTAAATTGCCCATTATAAAGTAAAAATTAATTTATTGTTTGGCTTTTTCTTCAGCAAATGATATACATTCCCCATCCAACATGGGGAAACCATCCCAAAGTTTTCACCTTGGCTGGTTTAAATGTAAAAACTTACCGCTATTATGATCCAACGACACGTGGATTGAACTTCCAAGGTTTGCATTATTTCTGTACTTAATAACGGCGTCTACTCTCATCTTTTTATTAGAGAAAACAAGGGATATAAGAAAAACTAATACCTGCAGAGCTCTTGATTTCTGTAAAGTAATACTCATTGATCTGCTCATATTTAAGATAGTGCATGATAATGATGCCTTGCTTTTTTTTTCCCACTGGTTTCAATCTTCTTCGTTTCTGAATGTGTCTAACCATTGGATAATAGTTACTTGATTTACGCTTGTCACCTATACAAATTCTCATCAACTGTGGCTAATAGGCCTCTTGGATGACCTTGGTTCTGCCCCATCTGGAGCTATTGTCCTTCTCCATGCATGTGCGCATAACCCCACAGGGGTTGATCCAACTCTTACGCAGTGGGAGCAGATCAGGCAGCTGATAAGATCAAAAGGGTTGATGCCTTTCTTTGACAGTGCTTATCAGGTACGCTCCTTTGATATAATAATAGAAGTGAAATTCTTGACTTAACATAACAGGATTCAATGATCAAAGGAACATGCTTAGTTGGAATGATTCTATGTTGATACAGCCATTCTCTTTTAACTCTAGGGTTTTGCAAGTGGAAGTCTTGATGCAGATGCAGAATCTGTTCGCATGTTTGTTGCTGATGGTGGTGAACTTCTTGTAGCTCAAAGTTATGCAAAGAACATGGGCCTCTATGGGGAGCGTGTTGGTGCCTTGAGTATTGTACGACCATAGCCACTAACCCTTTAGGATATTTACTTATCAAATATGCTCATTGTTTTTGGTATTCATTCCTTAAAGCTTACATAAATTGGTCTTTGTAAAGTAATAGTATGTATTCAAAAGAGATTAATTGCTGGTTTATTGGGCAAGAGTATTCATCTCGATTCATCTACCTTTTATAGGTTTGTAAGACAGCTGAAGTTGCAGGTAGGGTTGAGAGCCAACTGAAACTTGTGATCAGACCCATGTATTCAAACCCACCAATTCATGGTGCGTCCATTGTGGCTTTTATCCTAAAGGACAGGTAAACATTCACAAATAGACCAGATGCATGTCTAGTGCACTTCCAGTGAAAGAGATGAATATAAGTTGGTATCTTTGTTTTAGGTGAAACAGGTAAAAACCCTAAATATGGGCATCCGAACTAATTTTCTGATTTCATTCATGGCCCAAGGCAAAATGTGAAAATGTCACAAAATGGTAAGGGGTGCATTTCCTTCTCATAAGTTTTTTCAAGCTTCTTTGTGGTTTGCCTGCAGGTCAACGTACAATGAGTGGACTGTTGAGTTGAAAATGATGGCTGACCGTATAATCAGCATGCGCCAGCAGCTGTATGACGCCTTGCGTTCTAGAGGTGTGTCAGTCTTGAGTTTGTTTCGTTTTTTGGTGATTCTGTAGCATGTCTTTTTGTTTCTATTTACTGAATGATTGAGCAAGTTATTGTTTTCTGGTATGATCCGCTTGATTGTTGGCCTGTATGTTGGCAGTGCCTTGACTTGTAGGCCTTTATTGAACAGTTTGACTATTGTGATTGTTGTCACATCATCAAACGAATAGGAATTGAGTTATATATCAGCAGATTCTTGCTATTGTACAAGAAATGGTGAGTTATACACGCCATTGGCTGATTTTTTTTTTTTTTAACCATGTATATTATGATTGTTTTGGCAGGAACTCCTGGTGATTGGACTCACATCATTAAACAAATAGGAATGTTCACTTTCACTGGGTTGAACTCTAAACAAGTTGCCTTTATGACAAAGGAGTATCATATTTACATGACATCTGATGGGTAATGTACTCTGCCCCTGCCTATCTTGCAAATATTATACAACTTATGATATTTATGTTGTTAATTTCATGGATCAACTACCATCATCTGGGATATAATGCTGGTTGGGTCGGATTTGAAAGTTAGGTTGGTGTTGATAAGTTGATAATGGGTAGTAGCATTTCTTGGTTAAGCAAGGATTGACGCAATATGGATTGGTAGGAAGAATGAATATATCCCCGAGTCATTTTGTCTTCATAATTTAGATCCTACCTACATAAACAAAACTAATTTGTCATTTATCTAGTTCCCTTTCTTCATCATCTATCTTGGATGATGGTGTCTGGCCTAACGTTTTATAGTTTTGAGGTGGTGTTGTATGTACTTGACAAGTTTTCGGATGATTTCAGGGCCCATATGTTCTTTGACATATGTTTGCTTAAAAGTGTCAAAAGTAACTGAAGGATATTGTTTGCAGGAGGATAAGCATGGCTGGTCTGAGCTCAAAGAGAGTCCCTCATCTTGCAGATGCGATCCATGCTGCTGTTACTCGTGTTATGTAAATTGAGAGAGAGCCTTTATTTGCAGTTGTTTCCTTGAAATTTTACATATTCTTAATAATTGAATCCTTCATACACGACTGAACAAGTGGGGTATTTATCACTTTCTTTTTCCACTAAACAATAAGAAATTTAAAATTAAAAAAATAATAAGTCCGGGAAATGGACTAGTGTGACTTCATATGTCTTTAAATTATTGTCATTAAATTACTATCAAACCGATTGTCTATAGAGTATAAATCAACAATCTCTTACTTACATCAAGTTAATCGTATAAGTATCACATACTATATTATTGTATGATGATTATATTACTGATGGTATAGTGATTTAATGAGAGAATTTTACAAGATTCTTTATAGTGAGCATTCGCTTAAATCTTACAACTTTTATCTTAATTATCATCGTAATTAAAAGAGATTGCTTAAATATATACTTGGATCTTTAATAAGGCCTTAAGTTATTTTGCATGTCTAATGATTCTTTTGTTTTACAGTACATTATTGTCTTGAACAATATAATGAATTATATCAAGTTCATCAAAGAATTTGTTGATCCAAATAATTATTTCCATTAAACAAAAAATGTATTATGACTTAATTAGCAAGCATTGCTACATTGAAACCTTTCCAATCTTGAATGATATAGTTATCAAGTAAAATAAACCTTAATTAGGATTTATTTTTAAAGTAAATATCCTCATTTCCTTAAACTCAAATATCAACTACATAGAGTAGTGAATATCTTTAACATTTCGCGAGTATTTGATATTGAAATACTAAACATCTTTAGTACATTATCTATGTACTTGAACTTAGAATAGGTGAACAACGTCCAATCTATTTCTATAGATCTAATTCCCAAAATTAAGTTATTACCTTTTTCTATCCAATAAGAATTGTTGTTAAACAATTATATTTTCAACAATTGAAAGTTATAATTGTTGTTTTCTGTGAGTAATATGTTTCCTTATACTCCCACTAATCTTAGCTAAAATAAGTTAAAAGCACATTTATTGAGCCAACATTTTCATATTCAAACTCAATTACCCTTGTAGAAAAAGAAGGAGATGGATTACAGTGATGATTGGATAAGAAATCACAAGAAGAACAATAATTCATCATGTATCGCCCAGGTTTTGCTGAATTATTGTTCTTCTTGTGAATATACTTCCACGTTCGTGTACGCAATTGGAATAATCATTTTGGACTTACAAGGTTGGATACAAGGTCATGTAGCTAATCTTGTCTTTTCACGATTTTTAGATTTTTTTGGGTTGCACGGTCATGCACACAATTGTGCATATGCTCAACAACTTAGTTTTTGCTATAAATTGACATTTTTGACAGTAAAAGAGGGAGGAATCGTTTTGGGACTTTGTGAAGGGGCAAAGCACTTACTCTTTAGAGATGGAATGAAGAGCTCAGCTTCCTTATTCCAGTTCGGAAGTGAAATCAACGCTAAAGATCACATTTAAGCATATCTTCATTGTGTATCATTGTTCTATCTCGCTTTAGGGATTGTTTATATTATTATATTTATATTTATTTGGGTATTCATGTATGGATAATTAATATTCTTGTTATTGTTTAATTTTTTATGTATGAACCCATTGCTAGAATCTTAAATACAATACATAATTGTTGCATTATAGATTCATTTGTGGCAACTAATGGTGTTAATTCATTAGGGATAATGCAACATAGATTAAATAACTAGAGCTTGTGTAGTTATTGCCTAGATTGATGTGTTTTCCTTACTTGTAATGTAATTGTCCGATTAAATCTAGAGAGCTTGTTCTAGGATGTTCCATGGTTAGGTTTAATTAAAAAGCTTGCTTTAATTAAACACGATTTAAGGGAAAATTGGGGTTAACAGAGCTTGTTGTTAATCTAAGATCAATAGTTCTAAGATAGGAAAATAATATGACAATGAAGTATGTTTAATTATATGTAGGCTGAGATTGAACTGAGAATCGGATCCTAAACACATTCATCACTTCCATCATTTTTAACTGTTTGCTTTGATTTACTCTCATTAGTTTACTTTCATTTTATTTTGTTATTCGAAACCAAACCAAAGCCCTCCCCCTTAATCTAAACACTAATTTCTTTCTTTGCAAAACCTTTACTTACACTCTTTATGGGATCGACTTAAACTTATCACTAGCTATAGTTTTAAGTTTAGTTATACGAAGTGCATAGGACTGAACTATCGTGCTAGACTAAATTGTCCAGCTTTTTCTTCATCTTTTCTTCACTTTTTCTTGTCTTTACTCATCATCAAACACATCAAACAATCCTTGATGTATATAATTAAGATTAAAATTTTTCCTTAAAAACAATTAATCAAACAAAGTACACAAAAAACTAACAAAAACATAAATATATGACCTAAACATATGACTATCAACTAAGAAAACACTGAAAACGTACTCTAACACCTAAAAACATTCTAAGTTTTACACCTTTCAACAAACTTTGTGGGATGGGAGAAATATGAGAATCTTCAAGAACATTGAGACATAATATTCAAAGATACATAGAGAAACATTTAAGGCATTTAAGTTACACTTTGCTACATTTGAAGACAAAATACAGATTGATGCTAGTCTTATGTCAGTATTGAATTAACGATTAGCATATGCACTTGATTTTTGATTCATAACGTAATAGTTTCATGTTATTTTGGTATCCCATTCATAATAAAGGGCTGATTTATGCTTATAATCCTTGTTATTGTCTTTAATGGCTAAATTTAATTTACAATTTTTAAAAAATGAGTATATTATAAATGAGTCTAATTCTTGTGTGTATTCTAAATTTTCTGCATCAGATTATGTGATTGTATGTTTATATATTGATGACATAATCATTTTCGTAACTGATATAAATGTGGTAAAAGAAACAAAAAAATTCTTATCTTCTCAATATGACATGAAAGATTTAGGAGAAGCTGATGTGATTATTGGTATTAAAATTACTAAAACTAAAAATGGCTTTTCCTTGTGTCAATCGTATTATATTGAGAAAGTGTTGAAAATTTTGATTGCTTTGATGTAGTACCTATGGGAACACCTTATGATCCTAACTTGTCACTTAAAAAGAACAAAGAGCCTAGTGTTTCACAAGGTCAATATGCTAAGACCATAGGTAGAGTAATGTTTCTTACACACTATTCTAGACCTGACATAGCATCTGTTATTAATAGATTGAGTTGTTATACTCATAATTCAAATAATGAACATTAGAGCACACTTCATCGTTATTAAAATACCTTAAAGGTTCAATAATTGGTGTTTTCATTTTAGTAAATTTCTTGTAGTGTTAGAATGATTATGTGATGAAAACTAGGTAACTGATAATGATGAAGTAAGTTTTACTAGTGGCTATGTCTTTACTTTAGGTGGAAGTACTATATAATGGAAATAAGAATTTATAGCCCCAGAATTGGCAAGTCAAGAAGTATAATGGTTGGTGAACTTATTGGTAGACATGCCATTATGGGAAGATCTTCAGTGCCAGTCTCCTTACATTGTGATTCACAAATAACTATTAGGATTGTCAAAAACAGTGTCTATAATGGTAAGAGAAGACACATTCATGATAGATATAATGCAGTTAGACAACACTTGAAAAATGGAGGAGTTTCATTGGAATTTGTTAGATATGAGAGGAATTAGGCAAATCCTCTCACTAAAGGACTAACAAGGACACTTATTCTTGAATCATCGAGGGGAATGGAGCTAAAGCACATTGCTTGAGACAACATGGTGGATACCTTTTTTTTTTTGTTAAATGAAGCCATATGATTCATTGTTATGCACTACTTTCCTCTTCCCTGCGAAGTGTGTTGGTGCATGATGGATCTGTAGACCATTGTAGTGGTTCGTTAGAAATGAACTTAATGGATCCACTTTGTAGAAGTTGAGTCTAAGTAAATTTTAATGGTATCATGATTATGAAATGAAACCATCTACTTGAGTGTGAAAGTAAGCCTCCTTCTATGAAAGACTTAGGCTATCTTTCTAGAGCACTCATGAGAACCAAAGGTGTGCGTATGGCCTTTAAAAGCATCTAATTGATTTATTACGGAATAGTGAAGATTAAGGGTATGATATGTGTTATGGGGTCTCAACTTGTGTTTTCTGAAGTTTAGGAGTAATTTACTTCATTGATTGAGTTGTTGCCTCATGTTACTATGCATCAATTCAATTAAATGATATTGATGTTTAAGTATTTCTCCCTTCTGTTTCCCACAATTTGTTTCTTTCTTACAACAAAGCCATTTATAGGGATTGATGGAAATGGCTTGTGGGTATATTTCCTTTTATCCCACATTCGAAAATAGCAACTTGTCTTTAAAGTTGATAAAAAAAAACATGTTATTGTATTAGTTTGAATTAGCGGTTATTGGGTTTTTGTAAAAATAGCATAAGCGTGCGGAAGGGCTGGGCCAAAATCCATATGTCTTTTTAGAGAAATTTCTTCTATTTTGGATATTTTTTAAAAAAATTTGACCTTTTCAAAACTCCTTTAAGATCAATTTTAGTTTAAATTTGTGGCTTATTTTTTCAAATACAACTCTTGATTTTTCTTGATGTTTTCCTAATTTTTCTAACTATTGAAAGTGATTTTAATTACTGCTTTTACTTTTTCTTATATGAGCCACTACATCCACATTAAAAAATGGTGCACATCAAAAATATTTTGGCCAAAAGTGCACTTTAAACTTCAACGTATATAACGTAATACAACTTGAACTCTAATGTTTAAAAGTATTCAAATTGTGAAGGATCGCATATGCAGTGGAAATTAAAAAATTGCAATCTTATATTCATTTATTGCGTTTAACAAGCATACTAATAATAAGAACAGACAAAGTAAATACCTAGAATGTGATGATTAATCAATACGAAACTTCGAAATACAAAGTCTCTATATACTCCACACCGAGAAATACGTCCCACTTTCAACACTTGATATGATTATGGATAAATTTGAAGAACCCTTTCTTCAAGAATAGAGAAAACAATTTTCTCTTGTTTTTGTTTTCGTGCAAAGAACGAAAATAAAAAATATTTCTATTTCTTCGTTTTCTTTCTAACGTGCAAACACAAGGAGTATCTCTATATTCAAAAACTCTTCACTGTTTTTTACGTACTAAAAAATGAAAACATGAAGATGAATCACGTTGCTCAAAATCAAACAAAGACTTCTCTTTGTTGTATATCACCATACAAAAACAAACACACGTATAGTTTTTCACTTCTTGTTTTATATTTTATATTTTTATTTTTAATCAGTTTAAAACCAAAACTACTCTTTAACCAATGTAAACAACGCATCTCTTCATTGTTTTCACGTCGTTTATGCATGCAACGTTTACATACAACGTTTCTTTTTTTAAATAATAATTATTATTTATAAAATTAAATAAAATAAAACTATTTTATTTTATTCATTTATTCTGTACAAGAGAATTTCCAATATTAATTATATTTTTTATGCTAGAAAAAATATAATAATATGCCATATATATTATTTAATAAATTATCTCATAATAAATTAAATAATCATAAATAGGAAATATTACATTTGTAAGTGTGTGACCACATAGGTTCATCACTAAGCTGGTAGTAATTAATTCAATTAATTACTAATCAAGGTTAGCGTCTAACAACACTCCTCAACGGCCGGATAATGTGAAGTAGCAACCTTACAAAGACGGAACTTGGTTAAGGATAATGTATTTTTACCTTCCATCATTACAACTCCGGATTATCCTAAGGTATGGTTTAACTGTCAAACCCTATTAGATAACCAACTATGTTACATGTCGATCATTAATGATTGGTGAATGACTTAGAAAACTCCTTTTTTTTCACTCATTCAATCGCTCTAGCCAAGGTCTTGAAACAATCATTAAGATCAATGACAACATAGAGCTCAAATTCATTACCTAGAGTCGATGGATCCCATCTTGACTCACCACTAATCAGATAGGTACTTAATTATGTCCAATGATTATTCAACTAGCATTTTTACACACTAGGTGTCCGACATCAAAACATAATAAGTGACCTATTGATTACTATGATAATCTCAGGTCAAAGGAAAAATATACATTTAAATCCTTATAAGAATATCCCACTTGACAGTTCATAGGTAATATTAACCATTGGGAATTCTTAGTTTGGTCAGTTCAATGATCATATCTCCATATGCATCATCTATATATGTAACTTAGTAAATGAGATCTACTAATATCCATCCAATAGATACTATTACATACATATTGATCTAACCGGATCATTAAAGTCCTTATTTGATGATCCTATGATCAAGAACACTTTTAGATTAAACTTTAAAGACTTGACTCTCATTATCATAATCTCCATTATGATGGAAAGTGTATAAATTTAATCAAGGGCTTATCATATTAGAATAAAAATAATAAACGTAATATGATAATAAAAACATTTGTCATGTTATTAATCAAAATTAATAATCACAAACACTAATGTGCATTTGTCTTTTCAGGATCACTTTTTGCACATTCTCTCTTCCTTAGGTAAGCGGAGGGTCAAATTTGGTGCTATGGTGGCCTGGCAACTTTGGGCTGCAAGGAATGCATTACTCTGGTCCAATACTAGGCCAAATCCCTTACATATTACCCAGTCCGCTCGCCTTATGCTGGAGGAATTCCAGCATGCTTCTTCGACATTACGGGCAACAACAGCACGAGTCCCTCCTGGTGTGGCTCCTGTTCGCTTGGCCCAAATGCACCACCATGCCTCCTGGCTTGCATTTGTTGATTGCGCTATTTTTGAAGCTTTGGATTTTGTGGGTTTTGGTTTGGTTATAGAAGATGCAGAAGGCAACTTTTCTTTAGCCATTTATGGCTATGAGGAAGGTGAAAATCAAGCGGCAGTGGCGGAGGCCCTTGCTTTGCGGCATTGTTTACTCTATGCTTCCGAATCTTTACTTGATCCTGGTTATGTTTTTACTGATTGCCAGTCCTTATATTTCGCTATTCATTCCTCGTGTGAGGATAATTCTGCTTTTGGTTTGCTAGTGTCTGATTGTAAGGCCATTCTTGTTTCTCGGCCGGGTATTCAGGTTTTTTGGATTAGGCGTCATGAGAATAGATGTGCCCACCTGCTAGCGCGTGACTCCATTCGCCATGGCAGGTTTCACTTATGGGTTGATCTGCCTGATGTGTTGTTCGAGATTTATTCTTGTCGCTTTTAATTCTATTATCTCTTCTTCTTCAAAAAAAAAAACTAAGATGTTCAATATATTACATAATGAT
This sequence comes from Erythroxylum fimbriatum, assembly GCA_026770325.2. Classification (NCBI taxonomy): domain Eukaryota; kingdom Viridiplantae; phylum Streptophyta; class Magnoliopsida; order Malpighiales; family Erythroxylaceae; genus Erythroxylum; species Erythroxylum fimbriatum. The sequence continues at coordinate 2,123,127 of JANZLH020000141.1, forward strand.
TGGGTCATGGGCATAATTCCAACAATCTCCCACTTGACCTAGACCCAATCAGTCATGAACTTTAATCCTATCTTCCACTTTTGCTTATCAAACTCGTTTGATCCAAGCGCCTTAGTGAAGGGATCTGCAGCATTCTCCTTTCCTTCAACCTTTTGAATTTGAACGTCTTCACGCTCAATAATTTCTTTAATCAGATGAAACTTCCGCATAACATGTTTGGATCTTTGGTGTGACCTTGGTTCCTTAGCTTGTGCAATAGCACCGGTATTGTCATACAATAAAGGAACGGCTTCCTTTATCGAAGGAACCACACCAAGTTCAGCTAAAAACTTTTTCATCCAAACATAATGCTTCCTTAGCTGCATCGCATGCAGTTATGTATTCTGCTTCAGTAACTGAATCAACTACAGTAGCTTGCTTGGAATTTTTCCAGCTCACTGCTCCTCCATTCAAGCTGAAAATATAACCAGAGGTAGATTTGCTATCATCTTTATCTGATGCAAAGCTAGCATCAATGTAGCCTATTAGCTTTAATTCATAATCTTCTTATATGAGGAATTGGTCTTTAATTCTTTTCAAGTACTTAAGGATGGTTTTAACCACTTTCCAATGTTCCTCACCTGGGTTACCTTGATACCTGCTCGCTATTCCTTGCGCGTAGGCTACATCAGGTCTTGTACATGTATATGTCATGGTATATATAATAGCTCCCACTGTGCTGACATATGGGACCCTACTTATGTGCTCTCTTTTGTCTTAGGTTTTAGGACAATCCTCCCTACGAAGAGAAATTCCAGTGCCTATTGGTAAATAACTTTTTCTGGAATTTTCCATGTGATACCTTTTAAAGATAGTATCAATGTACATAGATTGGGTGTAACATCCCACCCCCGACAGGAAGGGTAAAATAGTAAATTGGCATAAGATGAGATTGATAGGGATTTATTAGTATTGTCCATGCATACTGGTACTAGTGAACAGTGAAATCTGTGCACATGAAA
>JANZLH020000141.1:2155919-2172172 GCA_026770325.2 Erythroxylum fimbriatum
TCGGTACCGGTACAGTTCCGTTCCATAGCTCAATTCGGTATCAAACCCAGTACGGTATTCATAACATTGGGCTAGACAAGCTCAAAGTTTTAAGTTATCAGCTTGAAAATGTAAATGTTCTCTAAATAGTATTTGGTGAATACCTTGTGCAGCTACTCCTTAACAATGGGAATGGGATTAAGATAAATATTAAATTATTTTTCTTTAAAATGGAAAAATCCACCCCAACTTGCGTAAGAACAAAGAGTAGATGTTGGAACCAAAAGGTTACACCCACTTGCCCCTTACCCAACCCAACCAGATTCCTCTTGCTATTCTCAGGAATCGGATGCAGTCACAAGTTTTGACTATTTTACTTTATTGTACTGTAGACCACTTTCCACTCGAACAAGGTTCAGTTCTTGTTCTGTGTGTTGCTTTGAAGCCGTTAGGGTTCTTCATTTGTGAGGCTGTTATGTGCCTTAAAAATCAAACCCTAGTTGGATTTTAGCTGTTATAAAATACCCGTTTCCCTTTTATCAATCCCATGGCCATTATCGGCGACGCGCTTCGGCAAGCGTTCATGCCGAAGCGTGAATACGAGAGCCTCCGTGAAGAGGATAGAGCGTGGACCAAACTACAGAGGCCGCTTTTATTGTGCGCTGTGGCCCTCATTTGCCTATTCATTTTCGTATGCTCTGCGGTAAGCTTGAAGATCGTGTTTCCCGGGAAAGGCGGGAAGAGGCCGTTTTGTAGCCACCGGAGACTCCAACCTCTGCCCATTAACTTCAGGGGCAGCGGCAGCGGTGATTCTGATCTATTTCCGGGCGCATTCTACCTGACAGATCAGGAGACAGTGGACTATTACTGGATGGTTGTCTTCATTCCTTCCCTTTTCATTTTCTTGGCCTCCCTTGCGTATCTTGTGGCCGGTAAGCTCGATTCCGCTTATGTCTTCGCTGTCTTGCACGTGTGGGGGGAGTTTGTTGGAGAATAAGAACTAAATTTGGGGCAGATGAACTCTTTGCTTGTCATATTAATTTCCTGATCCTTTTCTGCAGGAGTAAAACAGATGGGATCATAATCTACCACTTAACTGGCTTTAATCTTATCTATTTTTTAAGATCCCATTATTGTGTTAATGATTCTGTTTTGACAAATTCTTGTGTTTGTGGTTCAGGAATAGTTGTTGCTTATTCTGCTCCGTCAAGACATGGATGCTTAAAGGTGGTTGAAAACAATTACTGTGCCTCAAAAAGGGGTATGTTCATATTCTTTTCATTTTGAATCAGAAAAAAATGGCCTTCATTTGTTAGGCCAATATCACGTGTTGTTTTGCAATGGACCTACAAAAGGAAACTTCAGTGATTTTATATCAGTGAATTAGGTAAACAATTCGTGCAACAAATGCCTTTACACTTTTGGTGCTTTGGTCATTGTCCTGACGGTCTAGGCTGCTGTAATTGATCTTCAACATGGTTTTTCACATTATGGTGGTTGTGATGTAAGACACTCAGAAATGTTATTAAACAGATGAAAGAGAAGAGTAAGAGTAAACAGAGATAAGTGATGGAGTAAGAAATTTATGAAGAAATTAGGGTTTGGGAGGAGAACTAGAGGGAGGCAGTTAACAAAAACTATCTTTAGCTAGTGTCAGTTTTTGTTTGTAAAAGTATACAAGAAACTTGCATAGTTTCATGAAGAACTGTTATAATTGCCTTTGTTTTTAATCTTCCTACTTTTGGTTGTCTAGGATAGTTCTTGACCATGGAAGATAGATTTATAATTTGATATGTAAAAGCTAATATTGGCATGCTGTTGCAAGCTCTTTCATTATTTGTTGTTGTTAGTTATAATATGCTTAATTTAAACAATCAAAAGGCTAATGCAAATTAATTTAATTCTTGCGGTTCAATTGTGGACAATGTTTATTACTAGTTTGAGATGATAGTAAGTGAGTGTCTTGCGATTTCTTATTTTGTGACATACAGGTGGAGTGCGTTGTCTTTCCATCTTGAATGTTGTCTTTGCAGTCATCTTTGGTCTTCTGGCAATTTTTCTTGGTTCAAGCCTACTAACACTAGGGAGTAATTGTTCATTACCCTTGTTTTGGTGCTATGAGATTGGGGCTTGGGGGCTTGTCATTTTGTATGGGGGAATAGCCTTCTTTCTGAGAAGGAAGGCAGCTGTTATTCTTGATGAGAGTGATTTTGGTGGTCAAAACATTGGTGTGGAGATGTTGGAAGCAAATGTCTTAGAAGTCACACCAGAGGTCGAAAGGCGTGTTAATGAAGGTTTCAAGGCATGGATGGGGTCATCTCTACTATCTTCTGATGATGAAGATGAACCTGACGACTACTTGGAAGTTCCAAATCCATCTCATACTAGTTCTCTCAGGCAAAAGGTATGATCTTGAAATCTCGTGGTTGGGTGCAAAAAAACTTCTTAGGGAAAGCCTTGTGCAAATTAGAAATTGGTAGAGGAACTATTTCAGTTTTGGAACATTGATAACTTTGTTTAGGATGCGAATCAGTTAATTCCTTGATAGATGAACGATGTGCGTACTTTACATTTTAGGATGTCCCTTCAACTATAGGTATTATTTACAAGCTGTAAATAATTTGACATGTGTCTTGTTATGTGTTATAAGCCATACTTTTGGAAAGTTAATTGCATATTGATAACAATCTAATCATTTCATATTTTGTGCTTGAAATAATATATGCTTTGACTTGATATGTTGATGATATATCATCTTTACCTGTTAGAATAATTAAAAATTCAAGTATTTGGTAGAGTACTTCATCTGATTGATTTAGAGAGAGACCTCGAGTGTGAGGTTTGAGAACAATGTTAATTGGAAAGAAAAGAAATGAAGTATCTCTAGATTAGCTTCTTTTCTTTTCTTTTTTTTTGGCCATAAATATAACCTAAAACGATAAGACATCTTAAATTAAGCATCAAATCCTTTAAATCCATCAACAACACATGCAATATGTTATAAAAATAGTGATAAAAAAAATTGTATGTCTAACATATATAATACTTCTCCACACTTAGCAATTTCTTGTCCTTAAGCAAACCAATGCATTGTTCAATCTTAAATAGACACTTTGGAAAAATTGCCTAACCTATCAAATACACTAATGAAAACTCTTTTATCACTCTTTCAATCATAAATGATTATCAAAATGTTATGCAGCCAACTACTTGCATTAATTCACTAGATAGTTCAGTATATTATGACTCTAAACTTCAACCTAAATCATAAAACTTACTCCCATTAATAAAATAAATATACATAAGATCCATGCTTCAACTTTCAAACACATTCAAATCCTTTTTATTAACAAAAGATAAACAAAAGCACTAAAAGTTTATTTGAGAAGTTATCGAGTCTTTTTACGCGAGAGTAAACACCTTAGTATGAATACTCGCGATTATTCAATTAACTCACTATCTCAAATAGATACTAGTTCTACTCTTTAACTTTGACCTTTTTTTTTGGTGTAAAGCTAGCAAAGTGAAATTTATTATGCTCATTTATTCATACAACATTATATATATATTTCCAAATAATAGAAGTGTTAAAAAGAGACACAATTACCAGTACATTTACATCTTAAACAAAGAATATCATAATGCTCATTGGGTATTCATTCTTTAAGTTTAAAGCGCAAATTGTACTTATTCATCAAGACTCATAACTAGTCATATAAGCAATCTAATTCACCAAAACAACTTGAATTCGTAATGAATTGTTTCTAATGGCATGTTTTCAAAGAAAAACAAAATTTCAAAAATCACTTCTTAATGAGAAAATAAAGAAAAAATTGATAAGCTTGAGTGCACATCAAATAAATCCATAATCCTTCCTCCACGCTTAAATTGAACATTGTCTTAAATGTTTCCATCATGCAAGATAACAACAAAAATAAGAAGTAAAAGATAGAAAGGAATTAAAATTCCCTAATTTTTGCGTCCACTAAATCAATTTGAAATGTCTATCCATTCCATAGTTGTATATTGAAGTGCTAAATGGACTGCAATAAAAACTTAGACAAAAAAGGTGAGTTATAATGAAGTGCAAATATAAGAAATATGTATATACTTGATTAATAATATTCACATGAAACATAACAAGGATAAAAGAAAATACAAATACAATAGTGGATCAATCGTCTTAGGGAGTATGTAATGCACTACTGCTCACTGGTCCTTTAAATCATCGAATGAAATCATCTCAATTAAGCTCATTACAGAGGGCTAAGCTATAAATGTCCTCATTATGAGCAATAGTTTCCTTTCTAATTGGTGCAATAGTATCTTCTAGCTCTCCAATGTCCACATTCGGAGCATGCTCCTCATCAGCTAGGGCTTTGGGCTATTCATGCTTCTATCCCCCTCGAGCTCCTCAGAGTTAGCTTTAACTCTAGCTACTAATGTGTGCTCCATCTCTACTGCAATTTTCTCCTATGGTCACATTGGTGGAGGTCGGATCTCCTCTCTTAGATGTTGCAATATCTGCACCTTGGTGACACCCAACTAGTGCATGTACTCCTTAATATATGCCAAAGTAACTGGATGTAGTGATTGTGATGGTGGTGGTGTAGGCTCTTTATTGGGCCCTATGATATGATCCTTCTAAACAATCACCTCCTCATCCAATTATGGCGGTACATTAATAAGCATAAAATATTGTCCTCAGTTGTTTGTCCTCATCTCGTTCATCTAAATTGCCTTAAGGATCTCTGATGTGAACAAAGTAGGGTTCGTTGCCACTACAAACTTCATATTTTACAAAATGTACTACGAGCTTGCATACTAAGCATAGGTCATCGAGTCTCTATCGATGATCACAAAATTAGCTATATTGAAGTAGACCAAGGTAAACTATATAAAAGCACACTGAAGTGGGTCCTCCACCTTTGGTATATTAGTATAAGAGGAAGAAGCCCCTTTCAGTGATGACACCTGTTGCCTCCCTCCTTGCACATAACAATTTGTCTAGGAGCTTGTACGTTTAACTAGGGGTATTTGAATTTTGTGGGGTGGTAAGGTTGTATAGTCACAATCGACCACTAGTAGCTCCTCACATCTATGTCTGGGAGGTCTTAGTAGATCCTACTTGGTGCTAATGATTCTGCACACTCCTTAGTGTAAAACCTGACATAGACTATAAATTGGTTATAACTCAAAAGTATAATCCACTCCTCCCAGTCAGAAGCGAAGTGTAGATGTGTTTTGCCACAAGGTTTTCGTGTCATCTACCTCTAAGGTGCACATGAATTGCAATGTTAGCTCTTGGTAGACCTAGTCCCAGTATTTAACAATAGTCTCATTAACCCGTCAATAAGATTCATCTGTCTACGGACATCCCATTCAATGAAGTAGGTCTAGCTAAACTATATATCATAGAAGGCTTGGTACCTCTTCCATTATAGCTTAGTAGCAACATCGAGCATTGGTTGATATGGCTGTTGCTCCTTCTCAATAAGAATCTATGGTTCTACTAGAGGTGGTGGTGGCACTGAAGGTGTCTATGCTTACCTCTACTACCTCCTTGATACGTATATCCTCAAGGAAACTATGCATGATGATGAGGTTGTGGCATCCATTTTGGCCTTCTTTTGCGGCAGCTAGTATGCAGGTCTTCTTAGTGGTCTAGGTAATTCCTATGTCCTTGCCATAATGTAAGATCTAAAGAAAAACATAATTTAGTTCATGAAAATAAGAAATGATGTCACATGAATATACAAAAATGGAGTGTAGTGTACAATTATGCCAAATGAAATATCAAAAAAGGAAGAATAAAAGTTGAGAAAATTTTGCAATTATTATGCATATATATGTTTCATAATGCTGTAAGGTGAGTGTTGTGTAAATCTTTTGAGTTTCGTCAAGCATTTGTATTTTTTAAATCTTTCATAATCAAAAGTCATTTCCATTTATGACTGCCTCTTGATAATTTTCCAGCTTTGTAAGGAAATTTAGAAATAGGAAAGAGGAGACTCGGGGGTGGGGGTTGGGGGAGGGCATAACCATATTGTGAATTTTGATTAGAGAGTGATTCGAAGCAATATGGTTGCAAAAGATGGCTTTGCTACCCTAGAATTCCATCTACTAGAGATGATTCACCAAGGCTCTGTCAAGTTCTTTCCTTATATGCCTTTTTTTTAATTGTTTGTTGCTCCAACTATATAGATTGCCTTCAAAAGCTAGATCTATAACTCCTAAATTGTTGATGCATCATTTTAACTCTTTACAAGGACCATTTAAGCACATTTTTCCTTTAAGATTCTAAGTCAAAAAGAGAGTTGCTGAAGTCACCACGAATAATCCAAAGTGCATTCATGTTTAAGCACCTATCCTCCATGTTTTTCAAAAAAACACATCTTCACGAAGCTAAATTTGAAGCATAACACTAGTGAACCAAACTTTACATATGCTAGATTTTATTTCAAAGACATTTGTAAGGCTTGAACATTAGATACAAAGTCCAAATTTTCTAGTTTATCAAGATCATAAGCAACAACGTTCATGTCATTGTGATTATAGATGATTTTTTAACTGCACTTAATGAACTAGAAGCTCTTGCAAAGATTTTCCTGTAGTTTGGCTCCAAAAAGCCTAATTAACATTGGCTTTATTGTATAAAGATATTCTAAGACAACTTATTTTTTCGGGTTATTAAACCCTTTATATTCCATACTAGGTCTGACATTTAGGGGGAGTTAGGGAGCTTAAAGAGTTTTCAACTTTGACCGTCCTACTAGATTTTCTTCTTTTTTTTTGTGATGGAGTAAAAGGAGCAAGGTTAGCATTAGCTTCCTTAACACCTATATGAGAATGAGAAGTAAAAGCCTTAAGGATATCAGGGTTGCCTCCATCATTATTTGGCATAGCTACCTTGATCTTGATCTCATCTATACATTTGTTATCATTTCCTACTTTTTGTTCAAAACTGTATTATATCATGTTTTATGTTTCTCTAAAAATTCTCATATTGCTTCTTCACACTCAATTCTACTCTAACTTAACTTCTTTTCTTTTTTTTTTGGGCATAAATATGACCTAAACTGATAAGACATCTTAAATTAAGTATCAATTCCTTTAAACACATCCACAACACAAGCAACATGCTTTTAAAATAGTGCAAAAAATAATGTATATCTAACATATATAATAATCCTCCACATTTAAGCAATTCCTTGACCTTAAACAAATCAATCCATCATTTAATCTCAAATAGAAAACAACTTTGGAAAAATTGCTTAAACATTAAAACACACTATTGAAAATATCACTTTCAATCATAAAAGCTAATCAAAATATTATGCAACCAATTATTTACATAAATTCAAGTGATAATTAAGTATATTTCATGAATCTTTAAACTTCAAGTCAAATCATAAAACTTGTTCCCATAAATAAAATAAATATACTTAAGATACATGTTTCAAATTTCAAATTTCAAACACATTCAAATACTTTTTATTATCCAAAGATAAACTTAAACAAAAGCGTTAGAAGTTTGTTCGAGAAGTCACCTAATCTTTTTATGCGAGAGTAAACGCCTTGTTATGAATACTTCGACTACTCATTTAACTCACTTTCTCAAATGACTACTAGTGCTACTCTTTAACTTTGACCTTTTTATTGGTGCAAAGCCAATAAAGTGAAATTTATTATGCTCATTTATTGATACATCACTATATAAATTTTCCAGATAATAGAAGTGCTTAAAAGATGTCACAATTAAGTGTACATGTACATCTTAAACAAAGAATGTCATAACATTCTTCAAGTATTCATTCTCCAAGTTTATAGGGCAAATCAGACTCACTTATTCACCAACACTCATAACTAATCACTTAAGCAATCTAATTCACTAAAGCAATTCAAATTGGTAATCAGTTGCTTCCAATGGCATGCTTTCAAAGAAAAAAAATCCAAAATTTACTTCTTAACAAGAAAATAATGGCGAAATTGATAAGCTTCAGTGTGCATCATTTAAATCCATAGTCCTTGCTCCACACTTAAATTAACCATTGTCTTCAATGTTTCCTTCACACAAGATAACAATAAAAATGTGAAGTGGGTAAAAGATAGAAAGGAGTTAAACTTCCTTAATTTGCATTCATTTAGTCAAGTTGAAATGTATGTTCATCCCATAGATATATATTGAGGTGCTAAATGGATTATAAGAAGAACTTAATCTAAAAAGGTGAGTTATAAAGAACTAAAATTATAAAAATATGTATATAATTGATCAATAATAGTCACATTAACCATAAAAAGGATAAAAGTAAAATACAGACACAAAAAAGGATCAATGTTCTTAGGGAGCTAATGGTAAAGGTGGCACGTAATGCATTATTGCTCACTGGTTCTATAAGTCCTTAAATGAAGTCATCTCTATCAAGCTCTTTACAGAGGACTGAGTCGTCACTATCCTTGTATCATCTTCAGAAACAATAGTTGCTCTTTTGTGACCATAAGATCACAGGTTCAATTTACGAAAGCAATTTCTTTGTAAAAACACAAAGGGAAGGTTGCATACATTATGACTCTCTCCATACCCGTGTAAAGCGGAGAATTTTGTGCACTGGGTACGTTGACCTTTATCTTCAGAAACAATAGTCTCCTTTCTGATTGGTGCACAATATCTTCTAGCTTTACGATGTTTATATCCGCAACATGCTCCTCATTAACTAGGACCTTGGGCTCCTTGTGCTTTCCATCCTTCTTGAGCTTTTTGGGCTTCTCAAAGTCAGCTACACCTCTAGCTACTGGGGTGTGCTCCATCTACTCCTGCAGTTGTCTCCTATTATAACATTGGTGGTGGTCGAATCTTCACTCTTAGATAATGCATTTTCTGCACCATGGTGTTACCCAACTAGTGCATGTACTCCTCAATATGTGCCAAAGTAACTGGCTATAGTGCTGGTGCTATTACTAGTGCTGGTAGTGTAGGCTCTCTATCGGGCCCTATGATATGATCCTCCTAAACAATCGCCTCCTCATGCAATCATCGTGGTGCATTAATGAGAATTAAATATTGTCCTCAATTGTCCATCGTTAGCTTGATAATCTAAATCGCACTACGGATCTTCGATGTGATGGATGTAGGAGTCGTTGCCACTATGAACTGCTTATCTTGCAAAAGTACTACTAGCTTGCACGCTAAGCACTATTTATGTTGATGTAGATCTAGATCAACTATATAAAAAGCACACTGAAATGGGTCCTGTCCCTTTGGCACATCAGTATAAGAGGAATAAGTCGCTTCTAGTGACGACACTCATGCTCTCCCTCATCGCATATAAAGGTTTTACTATGAGCTTATGCACTCAACTAGGGGATTTAGAGGTGGTAATGTTGTACAGTCACTATCAACTGCAGTAGGTCCTTACATCTATGTTTGAGGAGTCTTAGTTAGCATGGATCCTAGTTGGTGGGAACAACTCCGCATATTCATCATTGTAAAATCGAACATAAACCATTAATTAGTTATAACTCCCAGTCTAAGGAGAAGCACATACGTGTTCATCCACAAGGTCTTCTTGTCATCTACCTCTAGGGTGCATATGAACTCCAATGTTAGCTCTCAATCGACCAGGTCACAATATTCAAAGACATCATATCACTCATCAAACACAATAATTTAATATACACCGTCAACAAGATTGACCTATCTAAGGACGTCCCAATCGATGAAGCGAGGCACCTTAAACTGTTTGGTATGGAAGGCTTATACCTTTTCCACTGTGCCTTAATAATGAAATCAAACTATGGGTGATCTGGTTACTACTACTCCTTAATGGGAATCTATGCTTTTACTAGATGCGGTGATGGCACTAAAGGTTTGTGTGTTTATCTCTACTACCTCCTTGATAAGAGTGTCTTTAAGGCAGTTGTGGACGATGATAAAACATTGGCATTCATTTTAGCCTTTTTGCGCATCAGCTAAAGAGTAGGTCTTTTGGGCATTCTAGGTAAATTCCCAAGTCCTTGTCATATTGTGATAGGTAACAAAAAATATATTTTATTTCATGAAAATAATAAATGACATCACATGAGTATATAAATACGGAGTATAGAGTAAAAATATGCCAAATGAATTATCATATAGGTAAGATTCAAAGCAGATAAAAATTTTCAATTATCATGCATCTATATGTTCTATAATGGAATAAGGTGTGTGTCATCTAAATCTTTAGAGTTTCATCAAGCATTTGTATTGTTTAAATCTTTCATAATCAAAAGCCATTCCAATTTATAACTGCTTCTTGATAATCTTCCAGCTTTATGAGGAAAGTTATAAATCTAAAAGAGGAGATTCTGGTTTGTGTGGAGGAGGGTGTTACCATATTGTGAAATTTTGATTGGAAAGTGATTAGAAGCAGGATGGTTGCTAAAGATGGCTTTGCTATCTTGGAATTCCAACTACTAAAGATGATTCACCAAGGCTTTGTCAAGTTTTTTCCTTATATGCCATTTATCGTATTGTTTGTTCCTCCAAGTATATAGATTGCCTTCAAAAGCTGGATAAGTAACTACCAATTTGTTGATAAATGATTTGAACTCTTTACAAGGACCCTTTAAGCACATATCTCCTTCAGATTTTCAGTTAAAAAGAGAGATGTTAAAGTCACTAAGAATAATCTAAGGAGCATTCATGTTCAAGCTCCTACCTCCACATATTTAAGAGAAAATATCTTTGAAAAGCTAAATTTGAAGTATAACACTAGCGAAGCTGACTTTACATATGCTACCTTTTATTTCACACTATAAGAAAAAGGGGCGTTACCGACAGAAATTACCAGCGGAAAGAATGGAGATTCCGTCGGTAATACTATTTACCGACGTAATGGTGCGACGGAGACCGTCGGCGGCGCCAGCGCAGTCGGTATTAATTACCGACGGTGAGACCTTATCGGTCGGTATATTTTACCGACCGAAAAGGAGAAGCGTCGGAATAGGAGGAAGATGCCTTCTGACGGCACCGTCGGAGGGGAAGGCAGAGTTTCCGACGGAACCGTCGGCATAGGTTGGCTTTTTTTACCGATGGATTCGTCAACAATTATTATGTTTGTTATTTTGATGGTTCCGTTGGTGAAAGATGTTAAGTTTTCCGACGGTTCCGTCAGAAAACACAGACGGAACCGTCCGTAAATAATGGTCTTAAGCAAACATAATCAGAGTTGTTTAATTGAAATGTTTAATTCAAAAGTGCATCCTGTTTGATCGCTGAAGTCACCTATAAATCTCTGTTAATGTCTAATTTAATAACAATTTGTCGAAAATCTAGTCGTTAAATTTGATTCCAATTATAACAAATTATAAATTATCGTAACATAAGTTTAGGAGTTCTGAACCCATAGAATTTGTTTAATGAAAAAGTCAAATGAGCATAAAAAAGGAAACCATTCTTAACTGCAAATTGTAGCATTTAGTAGTATATAATTTAAAACCAAATGTATGACTACAGCAATCTTATTATGTTGGTGAGCGTTGCTGTTGTGAGTCTGTATCCTTCGTTTTCATTACGTCTATGTCATTTCTTAGCTTAGTTATTACCTCCATCAATGTATTCACTGTGGCCTCAAGCTGATTGATACGTCGGTTTGTCGGCTCTGAACTAGATGCTACTATTGTCGACATAGTGGAAGAGTGCGAATAAAATGCATTGGCAGATGATCCTAGGCCAAAGATCCTTCCCCGACTGTCCCTGCCACCCACAACATCAAAATATACCTGGGTCTCATCAACAGGTTGTTCATCCTGCGACTGTTGCCCAATTGTTTGTTGTATTTGGTCCTATTAGGAGGCAATGCTTATATTATAATTAGTAAGTGACAATTATTAAGATTGAATATTAACCTATGAAATTCACATACATTTAGTTCTTGACATCGGTTGTTGTCGAATATGACGCCGCCATGTTTCTTGGTATGAGTATGCAAGAATAATTGATGGGTTGTAGACCTAACGCCCATAGACTTTTCCTACATAACAATGAAAAGTAATAAGTTGAACTAGAATTTATAAAAATTCCGGCAGAGTCTCTTCTGTTTTTATGATATTACCCCCTATTTATGAAAGCAAAGCACTCAACACATCCATAAATGGAACCAATAAATTACTCCACACAGTCATGATCATTAAGTATACTATACATATATGTTCATCACAACATTCACACATCAATTTACATTAAAATATAGCAAGTAAAAATTTAGAATATAAATGTAATATTTATATACTTACAAGTCTCTCTGCATGCTCAAGGTGAGTAATTGATCCTCCTGTGTGAACGGGAAGCCTGTCTGCCCCTGACCTACCACGTCTGTTGGTGGAGTTACGGCCCGATATGCGCATTGCCTCAGGTGATCTCCAGTACTCCAACCAATGACTCCATGTGGACTCAGAAATGAGAGAGGGTCGTACACCAGCATTGTGTATCTGATTAATGAAATCGTGATAATGTGAACGAGCTTGCGACTCCCATATATTATGTATTTTCCCGTCGAGTTCATAACTCTAGTAAAATTATTTTTGAGAATAAAAGGAATAAATTCATTAAATCTTATAATCTATTTATATGTATGTTATTAATGTATAAAACAAAAAGAAAACACATATTTATCGCATATTGTACCTCAAACTCCTGGAAGTAAAATGCCTTTGTGGCCTTAGAGATCTTCTTCCAAGCATAACCCTTAGGATCTATCCTCTCTTTAAATGTCGATGTCATTTGTCTTGAACACTGTCCAGACAGAATGAACCTAATATAAGAACAAATAAGCTCATAAATTTGCAAAAATTTAACACAGCAATATAATGATAAACATATATAGTGTTTCATGTGATTGCACTTACTGTTTATCGGATATTTTTATATACTTTCTACCATCAGGACCCTCAGATCCAGGTTGCATCTCGTCTCCTTCATCTTCCATAACTGTATTGGATGATATATGACTATTGGATGCTGCGCATCACCAGTCCCAGGTGATGATGTACCTGCAACTATAGGCGCTGGAGGTGGTGGTGGTGACTCAGTTGCAGTTGGAGTCTGTGATGGTCCACCCTCACAGTAAGTCCCTCCAAATATGCCTCTAAGCCGGGGCCGCATCACCTGACGTGGTCTCTTTGGTCCTATATTTGTACCTGGAATTATTTGTTTATTGAATTCTCCTTGAAATATTTAAATTTGATTCTAAATCATGTTATTTTACACAATATATGTAAAAGGAAAATCTGATGATTTATTTCATATAATAACTTCGAATTTAGTAATGAGAATAATTGCTACAGCCATAGTACAATAATATAACTAGTTTATAGCACAGTCATATATATTACAGAGATACATGACAATGATATTAATTTTTTGTTAGATTCCAAGTAACATGAGAGTCGGAAAAGGTAAAGGACTCCCCGATAGGTGGATTTTCGAGAAGGTTCCTCGCATGTTCGAATGCTCCAATGGAAGCAGTAAATGTTCTTCCCACACGTGTTTGGTTTTGAATACCTTCTTGCAACAGCATTTCCGCTATTGCTAAGTTTGTTGGTGAGACATTCGGAAATGGTTTACCTACAAGACAATAGGAAGGAACTTACATATTGTCATATTAAAATGGGATAATGGAACCTAGCCTAAATACATATATGTACGTGAATTTCCAGATGAGCTCTATGGAATTGCCAACTTTTCCATAGCAACCGATTTGCCTAATCCTTCATCGATCATTGTGTCATCTTCGAGATTCATTACAGCTTAAAACATGTAATATATTCCATGAAATGTTAATATAACAACTTCATATGTGTGAATTGTGATGTATAAAATAAGGAAATTGATGTTGTATGACACTATACACCTTCAAGTAGAAGATCGGTCATGGAAGGCAAACGATCATTAGTTAAAGAAGTGGAGATTGTTGCTGCATCCTTTATTCTTTCGGCAGGGACAATTTTACCACATTCCTTCCAACGGAATGAACTACATCCATCCGGAACCAGATGCCAAGTCGACATTCCTTAATTAAGAATTGGAAATAAAAATTTGACAGAATATATTGAAAAGTTTGAGTAGATATTACTTGTCAAAGGAAATTAAATGTTGCAGTACATACACAAATTAATCGCTATCATAACTTAATTGTTAATTACAATCATCTTCACTTTCTGAAGAATAAGAATCAAAATCTAGCTCCTCTTCAGATGTTTGACCATCTTCCTCCTCTCCAAACGAAATCTCAACATATTCATGTGATGGATCGTGCAAAGGTTCATTATTATCATATGTCATAGATGCATTTATAAAATAAGCATCTTCCTGAAATGCTTCACTTTCAATTCTCTGATCTCCTTTTCCACATGATTGAAACACACCTCTAGGTTTAACTTTGCAAACCGCCAACAAATCTAACTTATCTCGTCATATGCAAGGAAAAGGGACATAACAGACCTGTTTTGCTTGCATAGCCAAAATGAAAGGTTCAAAATGTTTCAATCTCCTGCGTGAGTTGATTTCAACAAGATTGTATCGGCTATAGACTTCTGTTCCAACATTTAGAGTGGGGTCAAACCAATCACACTTAAATATCACAATTCGCTTGATTGGCAACAGGGTATTCAACTTTTAGTATCTCAATGATTGTACCATAGTAATTCATGAATTCTCCTTGCATAGAAACTCCACTATTTATTGTTGCCATTCTATGACCATGAGCTTCTGTATGATATTTGTAGCCATTATCGAAATAAAATGGATACGATTTAATAGTTCACAGAGGTCCCTTAGCAAGATCACAAATGAACTGGTTTTTCTAAGGCTTATAATAATAAATGATTTCAATATCAATGAATACATTCGGTTATTTCAACACTTGAATTGTATAATTTAATAATGAGAATATTTGTAGGTGGAAACTAACATATCTCTCGAACCATCGTGCAAAGTTTCATCCAACCTCATTATTGATTTCATCCTGTGTGTTGTTTGCCATGGTCTCGTGTAACAATGCCTTGTACATCCTATTACGTTATCATGTAATTTAGTTATGAAAAGGAAAAAATATTACTACCGATATAATATGGTTAAACTTACTGCACGAAAGGATGAACCTCTTGACAGTTCAATAAAATGTAACCATGGGCAGCCTCAATTTCTTGCTCTGTTAACATTCTTCTTGTTGCACGCCCATATGCTCGCCTAGGAAATGTGAAAATGGATATGTTGCAATCAGCATCACTGGTTCCTCCCCCATCGTCATTACGAGGAACTTTTCTTGCACTTGTGTGAACGTGTGACGCAAAATAATGTCGACAAAATGTACTAGCCTCCTCAACTAAATGAGCATTACAAATGGAACCTTCAACTCTAGCCTTGTTTTTCACATTTTTCTTCAAGTGATGCAAATACCTATATTACAACATATGAGTATTACAATGTAACCGTTAAAACATGTTACAACTTCATTAACTGAATGTTCAATGTGAATTACCTCTCAAACGAATACATCCGTCTATATTGTAACACCCCACTCCCGCAGGATTCGAACCCGACATTGATGGTGATATCTGAGTCCGTGCCCCGTGAGGGTGGCGTGCTACATCACTTAATCAAAAACTCAGTATAAAAATTTGTTTTAGACAAGCATACGAAAACGTGCAAATCAAGAATCGTAACTTTGGGCCCACTTTTATTTAGAAACATTTTCATTTACAAGAGTTAACAAATTTTGTTTTCAAAAATTAGAATTTCGATTCGCACATTCCACAAACAAATCGCATTACACTATGATCAATCTCTTTTGCAAACCTTTTTCCAATCGAAAAGTTATAAACAACAAATATATTCAAATACACTAAATACAATACTTTGCGGAAAATACAATTTAGTGCGAAAAGAAAAAGACACAAGGCAGACGTGAACTGATCCCGACTTCTAGCTTTCCCTTGTATGCAGTAATTTTACTCCCGTTTACCGAACGAGGTATTCTTCAAATCCTGAAAAATAATTGCAAATTTTTGTTGAGTTTTGCGAACTCAGTGAGTGACCATCATCGATGCCTCACCCAGTCATATAACACATAACTCATACATTCCACATTCACATTCACATTATTCATATTCGATACACTTAATCATTCATACTATGCATATGCAATGCACATGAGACTTACTTTTCATTTGTTATCTTGTTGTGACCGAGTGCCTACACTGTCCCATGTAGGGCTCATTAATAACTGTCCCTTATC
>JANZLH020000141.1:2200534-2213211 GCA_026770325.2 Erythroxylum fimbriatum
CTTTGAGGGGGGTCTCCTAACTTATTTAGGGACAAGGAGGGACGAACTTTATAGCCTGTCAGGTACTCGCAGATCTGAACTCTATCAGGTATTCCCTGTTACTTATATTTTCATTTATTCATGTATTTATTGTAATTTTAGTTGCATAAAAATTTTTCCGTGCTAGTTTTACCTTTTCTCCGTAACTTGCATCACTCTTATATTGTCTCATTTACATGTGGGTCTACCGAAAACAACCTCTCTACTTTGTAGGAGTAAGGCTGTGTACTATCAAACCTCCTCAGACCCTGCTTCATTGCGAAATTTCAGACTGGGTAATGATGATGAAGGAAATATTTTTGGATAACAATTTTCTTCTTGTTGAACAATCGAATATGTTTTCTTGCAAAAATGAGTAAGTAATTGATATTCTTATTTATTAGTATTATTATATTTTTTAAAAATTTAATGGTAGACTTAATTTACTTTTATTTTAATTTGATTAATATGTTATTAATTATTGATAAATTAATAATTATTATTAACATTATATATTAAAAATTGTGTATATTTTTTATAAATATCAAAATATAAATATAATTACTAAAAATATATTTTTTACAAATTCGTTATTAATAATAAAGTTCAATCAACTTAAGTATTACTCATAAACAACTAATTTTCCCACTGTTCTTGGCAACTTGAGTGTCTTTAGAATTTGTTACCTTAGGCCATAGTGGTGTTTCCTAATTATTCATATCCCTTAACTTTTTGATTCCTATCATATTGGGGATCCAAAGTTATTTCAATATTCTTTCATCCTTTCGAAACAAGTTAAGTATTACTTATTTATAAAAAAATATAAATCATAAATAAAATAAGAAAATAATTATTCTATTTATTTATATTATTAATAATAAAATATGCCAGTATACTTAATCTATTATCATATTAAGCTAATCAATATATTATTGATAATTAACAAATACAAATAAAATTTTATTTTTTTATAAATTAATTTATTGTTTAAAATTTATATTAAGTAATAATATATAAGTATGAAGAATTAATAAATTAATATGATTGGGATATATTATATACCCAATCACTTATTTTAAAGTGCAAATAATTTTTGTGGAATTCATGAACTCACGTTTCGGTGTCATGTAGCTTAAATTTTAATATTATGACGTTTTTCTAAAATCAATAAAAGTTTAATTTAATTTTTTTAAAATTTAAATTCAGTTCCAAACTAGATGATAGGTCAACTAATATGCCTGGCCAATGCCCCCGTCCCAATTCCCAATACCCAATTGAATCAAATTTCATCTCGTACGGCTCGGATGGCAAGGCTCCCCTGCGTCTTTAGTTTTGTATACGAAAGTGTTTTAAGTTAAAATTTTCGTGATTATCTAACATTGGGACGGGGGTCAAATAGAAGCGAGATCAGCCGGCGTATACTCAAAACACCACTCGACTCTTTTCAGATCTGTGCGCGCGTCTCTCTCGTTTCTGTGAAAAGAGAGGGATAGACCATGGCGGTTAGGGTTTTTGTAACTCTTGTTATAGTTTTGGCGGTGATTAGCCACGCCTTCTGCATTTACGAAGATCAAGTAGGCCTCATGGACTGGTGAGTTCCCCAAGAGCAAGTTACTTTTGTTTCTTGATTTTTTGATTTCCCTAATTGATTTCGTTTCTTTAGGCATCAGCAGTACATAGGGAAAGTTAAAGACGCTGTTTTCCACACTCAAAAGACTGGTCGAAAGCGTGTTATTGTTTCC
This sequence comes from Erythroxylum fimbriatum, assembly GCA_026770325.2. Classification (NCBI taxonomy): domain Eukaryota; kingdom Viridiplantae; phylum Streptophyta; class Magnoliopsida; order Malpighiales; family Erythroxylaceae; genus Erythroxylum; species Erythroxylum fimbriatum. Next base: position 2,202,295 of record JANZLH020000141.1, read on the forward strand.
ACTGAAGAGAATGTTATCGCCTCCCTTGATCTCCGACACGGAGAGATTTGTAAGCTGTAATCTAATCTTTACAATATTTATCGCGATGTGCTCTGTTTTTTATTGATTTTGAATTATGTACAGTTTGGAGGCATGTTCTTGGTGGGAATGATGCCATTGATGGAATTGATGTTGCAATGGGAAGATGTAAGTACTCTGTAGAGCTCATTTATAATAATGGTTCGTGTCTTTATTGGGTTGGTATCCCTAGGCTATTAACTCTGTGGTTTGTTTCGTGGGAATACTTGGTTCAGTGCATTTCGATCATAGATTTGCAATGCTTTCACTTACCTAGATCGTTCCCCATATTGTTAGTTTTCCTTGAGATCGCTTTTTGCTTTCTAGTTTCTGTTTTTTAAAATTATATATATATCTTCAGATGTGATAACGCTTTCATCTGGAGGAAGTACTTTACGAGCCTGGAACCTGCCTGATGGACAGATGGTGTGGGAATCTTTTCTTCAAGGCCCTATCAACTCCAAGTCAACATTGTTGGTGCCGGTTAGTACTGAAAATTTCAAATATTTATTTGGCCTGAGAAAGTGAACTTTTGTCCAGTGTTCTGAAATTGCAGGATTTGCCAGTCTATTCTTTCCTACGTCTTCAAACATTCTTTAGTTATATAGGGAAGACAATAATCTGCATTCACATATGATAGTGAAATTCTACTGATGAGTGTTCTTTTAGTTTTGAACTTGGTGCTTCTTAAGAATTTTGAACTTTGTTTTTCTTTTTTTGCAAAATTTGCCTTCTAAATCTACACCAAAATATCAATAACTAATATTTCACTGCATTCTTCAGATCAACTTGAAAGTTGATAAGGACAGTGTAATCCTTGTATTTGGGAAAGGAAGTGTCCATGCCGTTTCATGCCTACATGGTGATGTTTTGTGGAAGAAGGATTTTCCAGATGACAGGTTTGACCGATTTAATTGGTTTCTTTTCACTACTTTACACATCACATGTCACTCATTAGTCTCTAATCACCTTATTTGCAGTTTTCAGGTCAAGCAAGTTGTTCAGCCTGTTGGCACTGATAGTACATATGTCGTGGGTTTTGCTGGTTTATCCCAGTTTCATGCCTACCAAATCAATGCCAGAAATGGGGAGCTAGTAAAACACAGGAGTGCAGTCTTTTCTGGTGGGTTTTCGGGGGAAATTTCTCTAGTATCAAGCTTTGCACTTGTGGCACTTGATTCCTCAGGTTCAAGTTTGATAGTGGTTAACTTTCAGGATGAAATTAGCTTTCAGAAAACAGACATCAGAGATCTGGTTAGTGATTTTGTAGGCATGGCTGTCATACTACCTTCAAAACTCACGGGGATGTTTTGTCTGAAAACCAATAATCATGTGGTATTTATAAGAGTGATAGATGAAGGTATGCTGGAGTTGGTAGATGAAATCAACAGCAGAATGGCTGTGAGTGATGCCCTTCCAATCTCAGAAAGCCAAAATGCCTTTGCTATTGTTCAGCAAGGAAGTAGTGATATTCACCTGTCAGTGAAGCTTGCTAATGATTGGAATATTGATTTGCTGAAGGAAAGTGTAAAGATGGACCAGCAAAGGGGTTTTGTTGATAAGTTTTTCATAAATAATTATGTCCGAACAGATAGATCCCATGGGTTTAGGGCTTTGATAGTCATGGAAGATCATTCCCTGTTGCTAGTACAACAAGGAGAGGTTGTCTGGTGCAGGGAGGATGGCCTTGCCTCAATAATAGATGCAACCACATCAGAACTTCCTGTTGGGAAGGAGGGCGTGTCTGTTGCAAAAGTCGAAGAGAATCTCTTTGAATGGCTTAAGGTAGTATTCTCTATTTACTTTGGAAAGGATGTTTGTGAGTAGTGAAGTTGTTCAAAATTCTAAAGATTCAATCATGATATTAGTTTTAAATTTCATTAAGATTGCATCATGCTTCTTCCTTAACTTCTTCCCAAGGAGACAGGAAATTGTGATGAAGTGGAGATACATATTTTTCTCCCTATGAAATATGTCACTAATCTCAGCATTATCAAACAAAATCCTGAAACAAAAGTAAAAAGAGAGGACGGCATTATCTTGAAACGAACAACAACTGATTTTTTCTTATGGAGATTACAAAAGCAATTCACTTGGTCTTGTTCTCATTATGTTCTCAGCTGAGGACTGGGTTTTTCAATGAATGTTGTTTGTGAAATCTCCTATTTTAGTGCTATATCGCATTGCATTCCATAGAGATTTATATGTGAAAAATGAGCACAACATATGCAGCTCCCATTTCTAGTTTTTGCTTTTGATTCAGTGAGTCTTTTAGGTGTTAATGCCATATAAAACAACCATTTTCAGATTAGGTAAGGACCTATGTTTATATTGCTGGAGTTTTTATTGTGCAAGATAAATGGTATGAAATTTTCATTTTGCATCTTGACATGGGTAAATTACACAGCATTTCTTATCTTGCGTTGAGATGTTGAAGGACTACTTTTTGTTGTAAGGGGCATGTATTGAGACTGAAGGGCTCCTTAATGGTTGCAAACCCTGATGATGTGGCAGCCATACAAAGCATGAGAATGAAAAACTCTGAGAAGAGCAAAATGACGAGAGACCATAATGGGTTCCGCAAGCTGCTCATTGTGCTTACTAAAGCTGGCAAATTATTTTCTTTACATACTGGAAATGGCCGGGTTGTCTGGTCGTTATTCCTTAATTCTCTTCGTAAATCAGAATCACATGAAAAGCCAGTTGGGCTTAATGTGTATCAATGGCAGATTCCCCATCACCATGCTATGGATGCGAATCCATCTATCATGGTAGTTGGCAGGTCCCATCCAAGTTTGGATGCCCCTGGGGTGGTTTCTTTTGTTGATACTTACACAGGGAAGGAGGTCCGTTCTATGAATCTTGTTCACGCTGTTGTCCAAGTGATTCCACTACCTTTTACAGATTCAACTGAACAACGTCTTCATCTACTAATTGACTTTGATGGGAGAGCACATTTACATCCTAAATCCCCTGAAGCTATTAGTATTTTTATGAGGGAGTTTGGGAATATTTACTGGTATTCAGTTAACAGTGATGATGGAATCCTTAAAGGACATGCATTGAAGAGGAACTGTGGTGGTGGAGTTGCAGATGAGTATTGCTTTGAAACCAGGCATACATGGTCAATCATATTGCCGTTGGAGTCAGAAAGGATCATCAAAACTGTGACTAGAAAATTAGATGAGGTATATATTATGTCTTTATATCTTTTGGCAGAAATGCTATACCGTTTGTATCTTTGGTAATAAATTAATCAACAATAACAACCACAGCACCAACAACATCAGATTCCACTTGTGATAAAAATTGAAGAGTTAAAAGCATGAGTGCCTTCTGAACTAAGTCCACTTCAGATTGCACTTGTGAAGTGTAACTAAAATATTTTGGTGGTTGCCTAGTGGAAGGGAAGCTTATTGCAGTTGTTGATACTTCTGTAGGGAAACTGACTATTTCCTTATTTTTCAGGTAAATAATTATAAAAGTTGCTTTGTTATACATGTATCTGTAAAACAAAATGCTCTAAAACTAAAAGTTGAAATTGGAATATTACGATTTTCCTTGAAATCAGATGCAAGTATGGGATTCGATTGTTTTACCAAATTTTCTGTTGATTTGAATGGCTGGATGCCTTTTCAGTTGGGAAATTGCATACGCTGTCTTAATTTTCCAAACATGCAACACTTGACTTATTATTAGTCAAATGGTTGAGAAAGCATGGGATGTCTTTGCAATAAGATGAATATAAATGCAAACACTTCTTGTTTTTAGATAATATCATGATCTATGTCATTCAAAGCTAATTCTTTTATGTCTGCAATCAAAAGATAAGTATGTTTTCATAGTAATTGGAACATTCTTGTGACTGAACTTCGCGAGCATTCTCTAAATAGCACATGTATCTTCATGTTTAATTTTATTTATTTGATACTTATCATTCTGCAGGTGGTTCATACTCAAGCAAAGGTAACAACTGACCAAGATGTAATGTACAAGTATATATCAAAAAATATACTTTTTCTGGCTACTGTTGCACCAAAAGCTACTGGTAATATTGGATCAGCCACTCCTGAGGAGTCATGGTTGATTGCTTATCTTGTAGATACTGTAACTGGTCGTATATTGCATCGAATGACTCATCATGGCTCACAAGGTCCCGTACATGCTGTAAGTTTCCTGTTCATGCTGTTGTTTTCCCTCATCAGTTTCAAAAGATTAAATCGTGAGAAGCAATGTCTCATGCTTGCTCTCATTTGCAGGTTTTTAGTGAAAATTGGGTTATCTATCACCACTTTAATCTAAGAGCACATAGATATGAGATGTCAGTCATTGAAGTTTATGATCAGTCTCGAGCGGTATGGATGTGAACTTTAAGTTTCTCTAGGCAGAAGTTGATATATTGCACTCTAAACAAGTCTATATTTTGCAAACTGAATTCAGGACAACAAAGATGTTTGGAAGCTTGTTCTTGGGAAGCATAATCTCACTTCACCCGTCTCTTCATATTCTCGACCAGAGGTCCTAACAAAGTCACAATCCTACTTTTTCACACACTCTGTTAAAGCAATAGGAGTTACATCAACTGCCAAGGGAATAACTTCAAAGCAGCTTCTTATTGGTACTATTGGTGACCAGGTTAGCTATTTTTCACTCTGAAGTTTCCTTGGGTTATGGTTATTGAGACTGAGTCTTTAATTTCGTTTCATTAGTTCCAGTCTTTGACAATGACAAGCTTGTTGTATAACATCTGTCTCTATTTATGCATTAAAACTAATTGAAATTTTTGCAGGTTTTGGCACTTGATAAGCGTTTCTTAGATCCTCGTCGATCTGTAAATCCCACACAAGCTGAGAGGGAAGAGGGAATTCTACCGCTTACAGATTCATTGCCAATCAATTCTCAGGTTAGTTTCTGAGAATTAGTTTCTGTTCACGTTCTTCTGCTCTTTTGCATCATTGGTTAATTAATTGTCTTTTGAGGGGTGGTAACTTTGGACTGATCTTTTTTTCTCTAACATGGTTGGTGTTGGTTCTTTGAATAGCTTACAAGGTTATATGCAAATAGATACATTATTTTGCTAACATGATTTTTTTCTTTCTTTAACCAAGTAATTTTCAAGATCAATTGTAGCAATTGGGTGAAATGTTAATGCAATACATATTTATGGGGGAAAACTGAAGATCAGGATCTGAACGTCGATGAAAAATAAGGAAAAAATGACAAAAGCTGAATGCATTGACATTAGATATTAGAATCCATAGTTTGTTATGACTTTCGGAAGATAGTTAAACTCTGGTGAAGTTTCCAAATGTTGTGCATATTGAATGAATGAGGCAAGTTCGCATGAAGTAAATTCAGTTTCATGCTGGATAGCGTTATGTTGTTCCAGTTATTTCTCTGTTGTGGGCATTATTTCTGTTCTTACTGTAGAAGTAGTAGTCTTCGACCACACTCCTCAAACAGCTTGCAATAACTTTCTTGGTCCCAAAAAACAATCTTTCATTTGGCCAGTCTATTTCCATAGAAGTCACCAAACCTCTTACCTTTAATATTCTGATTAGGTGTTATAATGAAATGTTTGAATTGCGATATTTCCTATGGATCTGGGAAATTCTGTGGATGATTGTGATCAAAAGTGGATGTTGGAACTACTGCAGATTGCCCTTTTTGTCATTTCAAGGATTGTTTGGCTTGTCCTATAGACGGTATGAATGTTATGCAATTATAAAGTGCAATTAATTTTTGTCAAGGTCTCTAGGGAAGAATGATTTAAAAAATGCACAATCATAGCGGTAAACCTTGATTCATGCATGGATAAAGCATATGTCATGACATGATCATATGCACGCGAGTTTGGTGATAGACACCTGCCCGACTGCACAGAAAGAAATGGTAATCATTAACTGTGAATGTAATAATACCTGACTGTGTAGGCTAGAATGAAACTCGAAGTAACTAAGGAGTATTGGTATAGCAAAGGTCGAATTTTACGTCATAACATGCGTTATTTTCATTTTTCTGCCCGCCCATTTTGCTCTTTTGATGTGGTAGAATCCTCTTTCTAGTAATTGTTTGCTCAAGTTGGTTTGAAAATTTTGTTTTCAGTCATATGTAACCCATGTCGTTAAAGTGGAAGGTCTCCGAGGAATAATGACAGTGCCTGCTAAGCTGGAGTCGACCACCCTTGTATTTTCGTATGGTGTGGATCTCTTTTTCACTCGCCTGGCACCTTCCAGGACATATGATTCCCTTACAGATGATTTTAGCTATGCCCTGTTGCTCATAACGATTGTTGCACTTGTTGCGGCAATCTTTGTCACGTGGGCTTTGTCTGATAAGAAAGAACTACGGGATAAGTGGCGGTAAGTTGGTCTTTCGCTTAGGATGCTTCCCTATCATAGGGTCGCAAAGGGCCAAGATATGTTAATGCTGATAATTTAGGACTTGCACAACAGACTTGTAGTTTTACTTGATCATGTATTTTCTATTCAATGGCAATTTTTGTTCGTGCCATGTTATATCTCAGAGTACAAAACACTGAGTTTTATATTGTACATTTTTGAAGAAAACCGAAACTAGGAATAATTGGGTTGATTTATTGATATTCAAACTCCCCTATTCGATCACTTCATATATACAATAGGTATGTACAAGATTTTCTTGTAGTTAAAATATGGTATAATTGGATAGTTGAATTCTTATCTATACAAGAATAGTTACCAAGGAAGAATATCATCTGCGTTTTCCAAATTTTGATATAGCTTTTAAAAAGCTCAGGGAAGATTTTGTTATAGCTAAAATATGGTATAATGTGACATTGGAAATCTTTTCTATACAAGAATTGTTACATAGGGATAATAGTATCTACGTTTTCCAACAATTTGATATATCATTTAAAAAGTCGGGGGAAATTGTAGTTCTTGATTCTGGAGCGATGACGGGTCATCGGCGACCTTGTTCACAAGTTGTGATCTTTTATTTGTTATTTTTCTGTTGGACGATAAGATGTGATTGAATTATAGGATGGGGTATTCTGAAAAGGAACTAAGATTTGGGCTTAAAGTTGCGTCGGGAAGTTTGTAAGGAAGCACCGCCACCACCCGCTTATGCCATTATTAGCGCCACCGTTATTGGGTTTTAGATGTCAGTGAATCACTTGGAAGATAAAGTTGAAGTGTTCACTGATTAGTCACTATTACGAGTAAACGGCGAAATGCATAAACACATTGACTTTAGCAGCGATTCTAGAAAAGAGGAAATATTCATTTTGATAAGGAAATGATAAATCCCCAACAACTTGTTTTTCCATTTGGCCGTCAAGATTTTTGAAGTTAAGTGATACAGGAACTCATAATTTAAAAAGGTTCTACTTCTATGTCCCTATATTTTTCTTTTCCTATAATTTTTTAGGATCACATCACAATAATGATTGCATATAATTAGTAGATTCCTTTTTCTTGGGTTTAAATGGCATGTGTTGGAATATTATGGACCACTTCCTTCAATTTGTTACTCTTTAAATATATACAGTTCATAAGAGTAATGTTATTGAACTTAAGATTAGTTTTTTTGGTTGAGTATTGGTTAATATTAATACTATTTTGGATAATTTTTTAAACGTATAAAATAGTCTTTCAATTTTATAAAATTGTAAAACAATTTCTTAATATATTATATTATGCAGTTTTTAACTTTATTTCAAATCATGTATCAAAAAATTATAATACCATTTCTTTTTGCATATTTATCTCTTTATTGTTATTAACATTCCTTTTTACATATTTTTCACATAGATAAATATCATTTATATGTTGTATCTAATAATAAATATAATTAATATAACAAAAAGATTGTTTAATACTCATATAGTTATAAAATTACAAATAATAAAAAGTACTTAAAATATTATAATTAATTACAACAAAACATTTTATAATAATAATAATAATAATCATCATCATTATTATCATCATCATCAATGATACAGTAGATTCATGCATAAGAACACAATAAAGTGAAAGTGAAACATGAAACAAAAACATTGGTATTTATAAGTTTTATGTTTATATTGCATATATAGAATTTAACATATACATCAAATGTAAGTGAAACTGAAAATAAAGAGAAACAAATAAAAAAACTTTAAACTTCATTCAATGTTATATTCGCTTAAATTTTATTAGCCCTAATTTTTCTTTAGTACAAAGCACTCATTATTAAGACGAATCTCATCATCAACATCATTATATATAAATACCTTTTTATCTGAGATTATTTTCTAAGTTACTCTCATCTATAAAATTTGGTTACTCAAAATTCTAATATACTAAGAGATCAATCTGATTAAAAAATTGGATCAATAGAATTATTTGTTTTGTTAAGAGTCCTAACAAACAAATAAAATTGAATTATTAGGAAATTATAAGAAATTATATTCAATTTAAAAAGGACAATAACATTATTTTTCTTAAAGTTTCAAGTTATATTGAATAAATACCATATCATTCATTCTCTTGCGTTTCAATCTATTTTTTTTTCTTTTTTTAGAATGAATGAACTCAAATGTGCTTCAATTTATTTTACACCTAAATGTACTTACACATTGGCAAAGAATTCAAATTGCAAACCTTCGTAATTCTAGAACAACACTTTCAAATTGGTCCCACCAAGTAACTATAAGATAGTAAAAGTAATCATATAAATAAAATGAAGTGATGATCAATTTTAAATAAGTAAGACAAGTGAAGAAACGTATACTTATATTAAGTTTGTCTCTTTAGCATATAATAATAGGCAGCCCAATATCACCACACAAATCCTTATATGCTTCCATTTGTGAGCTAAAGAGATCTTCCATTAAGTCATGTAATACAATTGTTGTGATGGCTAATAACTTTCCTCAATTAACTTCAACTTTCTTTGTTAAATTTGGTCCAAAATAGACATTCGTATTTAGAAATGCATCAGTAACAAACTAAAAATAGTGAAGTTACTTTGCCAAGCTCTCATTAATAATTGCAAGATAAGGTGTATATAAGAAAGGATTATTTTTCATATTAGTATTGATTGTTTCCTTTGCCTTTTTTTAGAGAATCATAAAAATAACTTGTTGTCTTCTTATGATTATCAGTTATACGAAAGACTCTTACTAAAGACTCACAAAATCAGGTAACAAAATGACATTAGGACTAAAATTTATAATCTTCAAATATAATGCTAGAAACCTCCACTCTAGCGTTAAATCTAACATGTAGTGATATAAACTACTTAATTATCAAGAATATGCTTAATGCTTATAGTTTGAAGTTCATAGGAGCATGAGATCTAAGTATAGTCCTATTTGATGTTAAGTATGACAATCACAGTCCTAGTGAGTTCAGTTAAGTACTGTATGTGGAATTAGATATTAGAACGAGCCATCGTTTTTGTATTATGATGAGTAAGGCCTACATGTCGTTGAAGGCCAGAATTAGAGATGTTATGGATAGGTGAAATAGATGAATGATAAGAATCAAGTGAATTAAGAAAGATGAATTAGAAGGACCCAAGAATAGGCATGAGAGTCAAGAGTGTTAGCACAGTCACTTAGCATTACTATGATGTGATCATTAAGTGCAAGACAAGTTACCTCTGTGATGCTCTCAGAATTACATGCTTTTACTCACATGAGTACATGATTATGAGTACATGTTTAAGAGTACCACCGTGCCAAGGTGCGCTCAAGATCAAGTAAGCAGGGTCAGGATGGTGAGCTATCTGAACAAGTCGTGCAAGAATAAGTTGAATCCGTTAATTAAGGAGTTAAACCCTTGCCACTAGATCAATAAGATAGGAATTTCGAGGACGAAATTCTTTTAAGAGGGGGAGAATTGTTGGACCCCGAATCTTTTTGTAAGCTAAGGCTATTAAACGAGAATTTTGATGATTATTCATGAGCAAAGAAATTAGGAATTTATGAAATTGACAAGAAATGGAAAATATGGTTTAGGTATAAGATGGATTTTTATGGCAAGAGAGTTGGGTTCCGGTAACGGGATCAAACATCATGGCTCCTGATGATGTTATTGTGTGCATTCTTAGCGTCGAAATGCTCTAACCCAGTTAGTTCAATCCAGTAGGGGGTGACATGGAAATCATCGTGTTTATCCACTACAGACAATTTGGGGAAACCACCATAATCTTCATACAAAGTATCATAATTAAGCTCATAAGGTTTTCCCTGCAGGCTAAACCACAATTCCTTAGGTTTATTGGATTCATATTGAAGGGATGTAAAGAAATCTGAGGTAAGTTCTAGGTAAAATAGGTATTGAAATTGAATAAATTGTCCCCATTGAATTCTCTCTGCTAAATTTTTAACCTTGTCTCGCAATTTTAATCTATCTAATGTCTCAAAATGAAAATACTTTGGAACCATAAGTTGCTTATTGTGAAGCGAATTAAAGCGAGTACCTTCCTCATCTGAGAGGATTAGGAAAGCTGCTCCGTAGTCAGCTGCTCTATTACTTTTCCCTCATCTCGAGACTTGGTTTCACCCTTACGATTGATCGCGCTTTGCTGATTGATCACGATTTTCCGATATGAGTAAGTTTTAATATTTAACCACGATATTCTACAAGTATATGGGTCGTTCATGAAGTAAATCACGCGTAAGTATAGATTTTATATTTGATACATAAAATGCACAAGAAGGGGGGTTGAATTGTGGATTATTTTTCATAAATACAATCCCCTTATATATTTTTGAAAAACTTGCTTTCTAAAAAACTATTGAGTGAAAATATCACGTTGTATTGCAGTTAACTTCTAAGTACTTGTATAAAAACAATAAGAATAAAAGTTGAGAGTTTAGAGTAGAAG
>JANZLH020000141.1:2214752-2227462 GCA_026770325.2 Erythroxylum fimbriatum
TTTGGGGGGCCCAATACACCACTGACCCTTAAATAACTCTATCTTTATATATTTATATATATTAAAAATAATTTTTTTAAAAAACTTGGGGGGCCCAATGACCCCCCAAGTATCAACGTAGCACCGTCCCTGGACGTCACCATGGGCGACCGGCGTAACGATCGGACGAAGAGCTGGCTGCCTTTGCCGATGTTGCGCCTCCACCCATAATGAAGATCGTTATTAAAAGCTGCAAATTTTTTTATGCTTGATGATAAACTTATATTAGGGACGTTGTTTTTCAAGATTAAATTTCACGCTATAGATTGCAAATTTTCTACTCTTTAACAAACAAATGGAAAATAGATATTCTTGTTACTTCTTTTGAATGATTTATGGTTTTTAGTCTCGAGTATAAACAGGTGGCGTATGTGATAGACGACTCTTTTAACATTAATCTTTTATGCTAATCACGGTTCCAAGTCTGAATTGGCCCTTGTAATATACTAGAAAACAGTACATGGAAATTTAGACAGACGGAAGTGATTATAATGAGACAAATGATAGCTACATGACTTGGCGCTTTGCGGTAATTTATTTGTCTCAATTTCACATCCAGCAACATTATGTGAATAGGATGCTTCAATTAGTCTGGCTGTTACCTCCCCTGTTGAATAAAATGTTGATATTATGTACTCAAATGTTTTTAGTAAACTATCATAGAGCAAATTAAATAAACCAAGAAATAATAATTTCAGCAAGTTGTAATCAAACCACTGATTTATTGCGTAAAGAAAAACAACAAAAGAAGACAGTTTTTCAGGAAATGTAATTTAGGTTCGGTAAAGTGAAATATAACACGTTTCTCTTCACGATCTGCATGTCATGTGTAGTTTTCCGGAGGAACCCAAATTAAGCAACGAGTAGCTCCTTTTCCGATTTGATATCATTGAATTTACAACATTAAAGTATCATCATTCCACCGTGATTCCTTTTGCAGACTCCAGAGACAGGCATTTGAGAATATACTGGCAACACTGGTGCCCGTTAGTGCTCACTTCTTTATCGTAGGTGGAGCATAAGATACACCACTGGGCTCTGAAGAAGCCCCTCGCAAAAGCCGAAAGTCATTCTTGGCTTTATGACTATTTGTTAAGTCAACTTAACCGAATTAACACTTCAATTACAAACGCACATACACAGAAAATCTTTTGAGGGTTCAAGGAACTATAAACATACACAAGATCTTCGACCAGCAACCTGGCATAGCTTCCGTGATTTGGTTTTAGACAGAAATATTCATTAACCATCTACATGGAACCACATTTCCACATTTGAAGCCTGGCCATTTCTGATGGCATTTTCTTTTTGATTGTAAAGTTTTAATTTAATAAGATTTCCAGAAGCTGACAAGAAGTTTTACAACACCTGTGCATAATCAAAGAGATCAATCAGGGAGGAATTCTAAATATACAGATAACTATATCAGAAGCAACTAAAAACTTTAGAAAGTTGTTACTCAGCTCAAATAAGTACACCATATGGCCATAAAGGTAATAAAAGATACCTGAATCAGTATTGAGACTAGACCACCATGAAGTTACATGCCTGCTTTAACAGCATGAAGCTTCTTCTGTCTCTTGAACCCATTCAAACTATTCAAATGAAACCCATTTGTCAAAGGTATTCCCTCAACCGATTTCAAGTCTTCTCCCTTAATCATGAATTCATTGTCCTCATCTGGTATGCTGAAATCAGCAGGATTCCTGTTCAGACTGCAGGTTTGAGTCACAGTACTGCTTTTATTGGCCCGAGCAAAACCACTATTATTCAATGGGTGTATCTTGTGCTTTGCTAAATTGCCAGATGCTTGCATCTGCGTAGGGAATGCACTAGACTCTGATGTACCAAAAAAAACTGTTTGAAGGCTATGAGCTGGAACAGATCCACAGTTGGTGCCAAAACTACCACTTGGTGCAGATTTTCTTGATCTGACTTTACTCTGAGAAAGAAAGTCAGTTTTTCTCTTATGTTTTTCTTGAGAAAGATGAGAAATATATTCATTATCCGTCTTGAAGCTCTTATCGTGTTGAGGTGAAGCAGAAGATGCACCAACTGTAATTGACATTGCAGGAACCTGACCATGGGCACAATCTGCAAATTGGTTTCTACCATGGTAATTATATGGAATATATTTTATGGCATTAGGAGGTTTATAAACACCAGGTTCTTGCCCAGGAAACTGTTTAGGGCCATGGTCAGATTTTATTGTAGGTCTCTTCAACAATTCTGAGGATACATCCTTATCAATCTGAGCACTGGATCGTGCTCCTGCATCCACAAGGCTGAGCAAATGCATAGCAGGTATGGTTTCATTAGAATACAGGTCCAGTGAACCTACCAGCTTTTCATTGATCTCAATCTTACCATGCTTGCGAGGAAATAGGTAATCTGAATGAGTTCTTCTGAGAGTTTCAGAATCAACATTTTGCATTTGCTTTCCAATGTTGGTAGAACTTTGAAGAAACTTTGGTTCAGGAGGCCAATTTGTTTTTTGCTGATACAAGCTGCCAGGCCCAGTGGTACAAGGGAGCATAGTCAAGTTTGCTGATGGACCTCCAGACTTAGGAGGGATTCTATACACAAAGGGTATGTGATTTGGCAACATGGGTTGCCAAAGAGGATTTGCTTCTTCATTCTGATCTGGATTCCACTGACAGGTAACACATGGTCTCGAGCCATGCAAAATGTTATGAGAAAACCTCTTTGTATTGACATTCCCAATCGATGCAGAATTTGGGCCATGAGATTGCCTTTGGGAACTTGAAACACAATTTTGGTCCACATTTGATGGATTCTCTTCATGATCTACCACCAGACCAGCAAGCAACCGAGCTTGTTCCAGTTGGTTCATATTCGGTAGGTTTCTATCAGCTTGAGAAAAATAATCAATTGACTTTAGTTTTGCCAATCCCGGACGATCCTCCCTCTTGATCGTTCGGTTTTTTCCATTCTTAGCCCTGGGATTTCCTTTAAGAGCAACTTCTTGAGAAAAGAGACTCGTCCCTCCTTTCCCATATGCTTTACTGAAATCAATTGTCTGACCACAGATGGTGTAATCAGTTGTTGCTAACTGGCTGCTCTGGTACTCGGGATCAGGAAGACACCTCTCATACTGATTCTTTGCCATGAGCTCAACAATATCCATTGGAATGTCATCTAGAGCTCCCTGTTCAGGTACCTTATCAACCCTTTGGATATTTAAATGGTCCTGATTTTCTGTTGTCTTTATGTTGTTGTTTGGAGTAAAATAATCCTGGAAATTTAATGTTGATCAATTAGATACAAACAAGGCATGCTGACGTGCCGACTAAAGAACTATATTGAAACCTACTGACAAAAGTTTTCCAACATGAGCAATCTGCAACTAGGACAAATGCATAATTCACTCTGTTGTGTTAATAAAAAAGTAATCCAACTTACACCAGCCAAGCCAGTGTAAGAACTGACAATGAGAATGCAATGGAAAAATAAGCAGAGGATGATTTAAAAGAGGAGAGAGATAGAGATGTGACAACATGCAATCAAAATGTCATATAAAATCCATCTACCTCATTTAACTACCATGATGCATCCACGCATGAATTATGCATCATATACCACAATTTAACTTAGCCACTGTTAAGAAGAAATGTAGAGCTATATGGTTATACCTTTTGTTGCATAAGAGAACAAGCGCCAATCTCAATCTGAGAGGAGAGGTTCTGCTTCTGGTTCAGGAAGGGTATTATGAAGTTACGGTTGTTACTACTCAAGGAAACATCTAGTCCTTTCCTGATAGGTGCATTTGGTGCAGGCAGAGAAGTAAAGCCGAAATTTGGACAATATTTGGTTTCTGCAGCCTTCCTCATAAGCTGATCCTCAGAAATGCCCTCATGCCAAACGAAAAAGGGACTGTTTCTGTTATCCACATGTGTAGTATACTTTCTGCCATGTCCTTCTGTAGGAATGTAGCTGTTAAGAGAAAGTTCCAGTCCTCTTTCCTGAGATATGTCTTCAGCAGAAAAAAATGGAACACCAAAGGCCGCAGAGTGTATGATTCCTGTATCTTTTTTTCTCACAATACCTTCTCTGAAAATCCCACCAGTCCCGGCAGAAGTATCCTGATCATCAATTTTTGGCATCTTTCCTTTCTTCTTAGTTGAAAAACTTGGTTTTCTCTCCATTCTTTGTGCAGGCAAAGGGAAAAGATTCATTTCTTTGGCTGGCAATGCATCATTTGCCAGTTTTGACAAAGCAACATCAACAGCAGTACAGTTAGAATCATCCCCTAGTTCCTCTGCAGTTTCATTTGGCACATGATCATCTGATAGTGGTAAGGATATATTTTTTTCACTGAATTTCAACTTTTTAATTTTTCTTTTACCTAAACTAGGACCCTTGTCAAGTCTTTGTTTGGTCATATGACGTTTCAAATCATTTTGCACTACAGTTACGGCACAATCACCTGCCTGTAATTCAGACCCAACTACTTCTGAATCTCCTTTTAATGTCCTAACTTCCTTTGCAACTCTGTTGGGAGAGCTTGTCTCCCTTGTCACTGCAGGTTTCCAGTCTTCATCCTGATAAATTTTCCTTTTTCTGGTCTGATCCAAAACACTTTTGGCTTGTCCTTGGACGGTCAGCTGTCCTTGGGTGACAGCAAAAACGTTAACCTTTTCAGATGCATCAGAGATGGCATTAAGTGCGTCATTAGACAGATAATCTTTAGTAGTTCTAATGATATCATTGTCTCCATCCTCATTTTCAGTTAATAATTCAGTTAACAAGCGGACCTTTCTTGCTTTTCTACGAGGCAAACTGCTTGAATCCTCATGATGGATATCTTTAAGATTGTTGCCAACCAGGATCTCAGCACTTTCAGATGAAGCATCATCATGCTCTTCTGATTGCAAAGAGGAACTTTGACATGCACAATCCATGTTACTGAGCAGCTCCTTACTGTTTCCATCATCCCTAGGTTTCTCAAAATTTTTAGCAGAACTTATAGCCACGTAACCAAGGCCCCCATCAGACTCAAAATCAGCAACATCATGATGATGATAGAATGGTTTAGACATACTGATTGATCCATCATATTTCCTCATGAAAGCAGCTGTTGTAAGAAATCAGAATATCTACAATTAAGTAGGGAAGAAGCATCGTAGTTTATTAATACAAGTATAACTTCAGGCCCATGCAGTTAAAAGGGTTACCTACTCTGATTGCATGATATGAATTAAAAGTTACCTAAGTCATCTGCATGACAAGGTTTCTCCATCATGCTGGGAGCAGCTTCTGCGCCACAATCATGTCTATGAATTTCCTGATTCAGATTTATTTCTAGTTGCACACTGTCCCCTGGAAAAATGAATGTTTAATTAACCAAATACTTTTATATGTGGAGTATAATACTTCACCTTTGCTCGGATTGAATACGTACCCAATATGGGACTATTCGGAAGTTCAAGTTCCTTTTTTTTATCCATAATGCATGCTGAAGGTTGATTGTTGATTGTGTTGGATAAATTATCAGTACTACCATTAACTTTTTTCCCTTCATCACCAATATTGTCTATCTTAGAAACATGATGAGATAAGCACATTGCAACATCAGCAGCAACCGGCACATTCGAACATATATTATCTACATTGAAGCTGTTGTGACGAGATTTGAGCACCTCACAGTCATTTGCAGTTCCTTCAGCATCAACCTCCCCCAGACAGTCATGGCAACGCCAAAATCTGAACTTTGGGACATATAAGGGAGGAAGTAAGCTCTTTTGCTCCTCAGACTTGTTATTGTCTTCATCGGAAGCAAATGGCCAACATAGCTTCCAGTCTCTTTTCCGAATTTGAGTTACATATCCACTGCATGCAAAATGAAAAAAAAAAAACTTTAGAAGGCTAACTTTCAAGAAGTTGAAGTTAATCACCATCTAGAAAAGGAAAAGGTCCTTGACGGAGTTACTTTTTGTAGCAATATTCCCAATGTTCAGTTTCAGTATTATACATAGTCATTTGTTGTGACTCAGTTATTCAATATTAGAAATTTGTCTAAGTTATTCAATATTAGAAGTTTGTGTATACATTGGATTTAAATTAATAAGAAGTACCTATCATTGCTGAGGACGAAGGATAGAGAGGGTGGGTCATCTTTATCATCAACACTTACTGATTAGAACTTAGATACATAATGAAAGAATAGCACTTCTCCATGTGAGATGTAAGATTAGACAGATCACACAAAGAAGTATGAAGCTAGAAAATCAGACCATTTGTGAGCACAAGTCATAGCTACGAACAAGATGGTCAAGGCTCAGTTAAATACATAACTTAAATAAACACACACATCATTGCTGCTAAAATGTAAAATTAAATCAGATCAAGGCTTACCGTAAAGAAAAATGCTGACAATTTGTTGCATCATTCCTCTCATTTGATTTGATGAGATTTATAGATATAGAGTCAATCAAAAGGGGTGATTCAATGGATTTGGAGGCAGTAATGCTCTTGCTACTACGCCATTTCTCCCCAACCACCATGCTCCTATCCATGCTATCACTAATGCCAACAATGCTAAAACCATGTTAATTAGGTGCATACAAGCTTATCTTAAATGAAATCATGATGATATATTAAGCTGCCCAATAGAGTTTTGAATAATAAAAAAGGGCTTGCATAGTGCTTTGTTCAAGTAAGATGTAGTGCTAGGCCAGCCAAGTAGACAGCAAATGTTAAAGGAACTTTGGAACATCATTCACAAGAAAGTACATGCATTAAAGGTAAGAGAATTCAAGCAACCACTACCACAATGTTAAAATGACGAATTGCCAATGTGCATAAAACTGAATCATAAGTTATAAACGCATTATGTCATTAATATTGATAAATAACATGATTGTGAAACATTCACCAAGCAAACCATTTAAATCAAACAACCATGCTAGGGTTTGTTTCCAATTAGAAGTCGAAAAACTATTATTTCTCAACAATAATCTCTTAAACTGGCATGAATATTAAAGAACTGCCATATATGCAGATTTAACACATAAAATAACAATAAGCAGAAGATAAATGCAAAATGAGGAAAGGGAATACCTAGAAACCCTAGGCTTCCACAGTAACAAACATAAGCCTGCAGGCAACAATTCATGATTCTCATGAAATACGATTAAAGATATCGAGAAATTCATTCATCCGAATGGCAAGCTAATTGAGCAAATAAAGCCAGTACGACAAAGTATTGACTAGGGTTACTTAAAACTGACAGCGCTACACATAAGAAGGGAAGCTGTTAATCTCTCGATAATAATATCAGCAAGCACAAAACCCACTTCAAAATGACCTCCAAAAACTCCAGATAATCGTGAACGTTTCTCCATCAATGAAACTTTTAGGGTTTCCTTGCCCCAAAGCCATGAATTGACGTCAATCACTGAATAGTCAACGTAGCTAATCACTACAGCCGAAAATTCAATACACCAAATGAAATCTGACATAAATATGAAGATTCTTACCTCAAGTAAAATCCAGATCGGAGAATACAAAGAAATGAGCAAAGTTGACGTACCAAAAACAGTGAAATGACCTAAAAACCTTGGATAAACGAGCTGGAAACTGAGCTAAACACAAACAATCCAGCACCAAACCAACCACAGACGCAAATACCACCCAAATCAATAATTAAGAGAAGAAACAACACCTTAAGTCACTTGCACATCAAAAGGAGCGATCTTACGCGTGCAAGATCTAATTCTTCACGGCCAACCCAAAAAGTGGTATCATCAGAAACAGCGTTTGGAAGGCAAAGAGAAGCAGGAAGCAATCAGCAGAGATTTAGAGCTGGTTGGGTGGAATTCGAGTGCGAAGTCTGGAGAAACCCTAGAGAGGTTTTCGATTCTTGAGGAGTGAGAGAGAGAGAGAGAGAGAGAGGGAGAGTTTTTATCTTATGTCCTTGAAAGAAGGTCCTTTGTTTGTACTAATATATCTACACATATGATATGCCCCCCATGCCATGTCATAACCCTCAGGCATTTACGACCATCCACCATTTTATATGTGCATATTTATGTTTATACGTGAGAGAGAGAAAGTGCGGGAAAGAGAAAGGGAGCCAACGGTAGGGGTCCCACGTGGCAGGGAGGTGCGCTTCTTATCACTATCCATTATGTGCTTTTCTTTTTCATAATACATAATAAAACCCTAGTTTCCAAATTTCATGGCTAAATGAGTAAAGTTACCATTTTCACTTTTACCCCCCCACCCAACGCGTTGTTTTCACGCTATTTTGGTGTGTCGTCGTCAGGCCTTTTTGTGGCATGAAAGATGCCATTTCCACTTAAGTGGCTTGTGATTGGTGAGTGCAGTACACGGGTATTCTTTCAGAGTGGTTGCACGTTGAAACCCTAAGGCTTTTTATTTCTTTTTTATCTTTTAAATTGGTAGGTATTAGGTAATGAACATTATAACCCTAGGGTCACTGGTTATTTGTTGCATAGTTAACGTCTAACCCTAACCTGGCTCTATGCCTGAGGTGCGTATGGCTACATCAGACATCATTTGTCCTTTGTGTCATTATGTGAGAAAGAGTTAACTCTGTCAAAAATGATAGAGAGGAGAAGAAAGAAACTACATTATGAATCCACAGTAAAAACAAAAACGTAAAAAAGAGGCATTATTTTCCAGTTGGTAAGTATTAAACAACCAAAATGACATATTCACTTTATAATAAAACCATATTTGAATGCGATAGTAGAACATATATACAAGACATTGTTTCGTACGTACCAAAACGAAAACATACATCAGAAACGTATTAGCTTCGCCAGTAACCTATTTCGCATCACTAGCTATCTATAATTTGTCCGTAGGTACAGCCAGTGCCGTATGTACAAGCACAATCTTTGTTTCATTTCAGCTAACGAGCAATGATCACTCGTAAGGGCAAATGAATAGTTATATCGTACGTGATCATTTTCTTTTCTTTTTATTGGAATTAAGTAACTATCTTATGCATTCTAAGTACTTAGTATGTAGTAGGTCAGCCAAATATAAGAAATACACGTAAATTTGATACGTACCTTATCATGGAAAACTAAAATGAAATAAAGTAACATAAAGTATTCGTAGTTAGCCTTCATAAGCAAGTATATGCATTATTATTCATATCACATGTCAGTGGAAAAAATCCACATTTGTTTAAAACATTCTCAATTCATCGAAATTTTGATGATTTTGTCGCAGATTGTGTCGCCATATATATATATAAATTATGTATGAAAACCACATTTGATAGAATTCAAGAGAAGTTATCCCAATGCAGCTATGAGTTATGGACACGTAGAGTTTCGCTCTTCTTCTCTTTAGGTGGAGAGTAACATATATAATGACACCCTTCATTGCCTAACAGGCCTTTTTCCCTTATTGTTTTGCTCTTGGCTCCGTCAAAATCCATCGATTAACATTCGAATAAGCTGGTGACATTGAGCCAAAGCAAAGAGGTACACCGTATGGGTTTTGTAGAAGCCTGAGGACCCAGGAGTTGTATAACCAATCCTCCCGCCGGTAACATATGCAAATAAGTTATAATCAACCTCAACAAAGGGAAGGGAGTCAGTCATATTTCACATTTTTCTTACTAAAATGCTGTAATTATATATATGTGAAAGTCTAGACCTACAGATATTTAGATTAAAATTATGTTTATCCAACTATTTTAATGTTTAATGAGATAAAAATGCTTAATACCATAAATAAGGTTTATGCATAGTGTGTTTTATGTCAAAAAATTTCAATCTTCCGTACATTTGAGAGCACAGAGATTGAAGTTGAGTTAATAAATCAATGTCAATTTGTCTCCTGAGATGATAAATAAAGATCAACACCCATTACTATGTATAATTATTTAAATTCCAGTACAACTAGTATTGCTTAAATAAGCTGGGGTTGAATATCACAGACCTGTTTGATTAATTTTACAAAACCAATTAATAATTAATATAACTTAATGTCACTTGTACTTTTTTCTCGTTTTAATTTATCACTTCTTAGAGCATGTTTGAAATCACAAGAAACGTGAGCTTGATCTTACATACATACATCCATCCTCCCACTGGGAGTGGAGTGGAGAGGGTGAGTGGTAATGTATGTGAATTTATATTAGCATATTTATCCTATTGATCATCTGGGTCAGTAAAACTAAAATCCATGTAGAATAACTGTTGGGTTTAGTTTGGTTGAAACGTGAAAGGGATACCGAACATTTCTTGACAAAGTAAAAAAGGGGGCCCTCACTTCACATCATCTGTCATCATGCATAAAAAACATCCACCAGATTCATCCAATTTTATTTTTTTTAGGAAATGGCCAGTGCATGCTGTGCTCGACAAACAGTAATCATGGACAAAGAAGATTCCTTACTGATGTTCATTAGTGCTTGCTTCTTGGGATGTTTCGGTACGCTAATTCTATTTGACTGGTAATAATTTTAAAGGCAACTATCGGGTAATCAAAAAGCTAGCAGTACAGTAGCACTGAAGACTAGATTTGGAATCAAAAGTCAGATCTTTTGCTGAACACTGGCTAGTAAGGCAATCACACAGATACTCAGTGGAAATTGAACAAATTTAATTTCAGAGAAAAAAGACTTGCTCAGAAGGCCAAAAAGCAAATTTCGATAAAAGTTACAATTGTGTCAATGAGTTTGATGTCGAAGACTTAATCCCCCCACCAAAACTTAATGCCGGGGTCGACGGGAATGTTGATAATGGCGGTGGTAGTACTAGTAGGCAGAGAGTAGCTGTCGTATTTGTGGTGTGACTGTGATGTTCAGTGAAGTAAGAAAGTCCTATTTTCAAGTTCTTTTTCTTTTTTTGTCCAAATAAGAGAAGTTGGCTTGGCCCAATAGCCACAAGTTCACATTCCTCCCTGCAGAATCAGATGTGGCTTTATTGATACCTCCAAATTATATAAAGTCCTTGTTATTTCCAATCAACTCCTCAGCTTTTGCCTAATTCAGACAGTGCTTAAATATAAATGAAACCCATATCCGTTCCTTGTTTTGGACACGTCGTTTAAACACACCTAATTTTCCATATATGTTGCCTGTACCACCAACTGAGAGAGTACATGAAGAAAGATGCCCCTTTCTAACAGTAATTTAATGAAGGGTTTCTCCAGATATTCGGCTAAGTATTTTGAAATCACGTATTCTAGGTGAACTAAAAGTGCTTCATTTTTAACCCATACAGTACACTGCATTTCTGTTATATTCCTTAAACTTTGAATTATTGGGATTTCGATAACAGAAGAATGATGACCAATTGCATAAGCCTGCATTCCAAAACCCTACCAAGTTTTATCACTTGATTAGTATTTTGCAGTCAATTATTTTCCGTTAGTCAATACTAAATTATTAATGTATGCTGAAAGTATATCTTGTCGATAAATAATTTCAGCATATGTCCTCTTTTCATAATTTTTACTTGATCCATACTTGATCCAACTTATTCAAAGTATATTTATTCAACTGACCTATAGTACTTGTATTGAGTATGCTTGTGCTCCGCTCACATTCATATGAAACGTTTTAGTCGGATTGCTAAACTTAAAAGAGTTATCCGTTGTCTAAACAACTGAAATGAAAAAAAAGGAAAATAACGAGTCGTAGAAGCCGAAAAACAATCTGAGGTTTATATATTTCCAGGTTCCCGATTATGGTGGTAAGCGAAAAGGGAAAGGAAGAAAGAAAGAGAGTTGAAAGAGAAAGTACTTGTTTTGGCATACAAACCCCACAAAAATCATGTGCACGTAGCAGTGTTGGTTACCAGAAAGCCTGCAAGCAGAACATTTGACTAGCTACTGTTTTCCCCATTCCGCACCAGTCACAGAACCCCTCTCTCTCTAGCTATCTCTCTATTTTCCTTTTTTTTTTTAAATCTTGGAATGCCCACTACTCTCCTTCATTTCGTGTCAAAGATTATCATAGTTACCGTTTCATAATGGCTCGAGTAACAAAGCAAGAGGTATAGCATAATGCAGTAAATTAAGTTCATACTGTAACTAATGTTTAACAAAACAGGTGGACCCTTATGCGAATACAAGCTTATTCATTCTGAAAGAAAAAAGAAGAAGGAAAGAAAGAATTAGTTAGCTTAATTGCATGGCATCACCTGACATCGTATGCCTTGCAGCAGGCGCTATGATTAAGATTGACCCGGTAATGTACATGTAGCTAATAAATGGTTGTCTCTGCAGGTGTATATTGTTGCTTTTGCTTTAGCTAATTAATTAAACTTTGTGCCCTTTTCCTTCTAAGGCGCCTATGGAATTTCTGACGTCACGTCTCAGAAGTGACCTTACATTATTACCCAAGTTGCTGGACTTTTATTATAATACACGTACTCCCTGTCCCAACTCCCACGTCCCCAACCTTTTTCTCTCTCTAGTTTCTAATGATGTGCCCCATCAACCTTCTTTTCTGTTTATTTCTCTATTTCTTCGTCTTCCAAGCGCTCCTTTTCGTGCTTTTGTTCTGATTCGTATACAGAAGCAGCATGAGTAATCATTCATTAAATTTAATCCTTTTCCTTAATGTCACAATAATACAAACCTTTTGGTTCAGCCAGATTTCGCTGATCCGGAACATCCTTGTTTTGATCCATATCCTTGAGTAGTTTCGGTTGCTGAAT
>JANZLH020000141.1:2252448-2263684 GCA_026770325.2 Erythroxylum fimbriatum
CTTTCCACTACTACATTAATTTGTGTTGCAGGAAGTTGGTTTTTTTATATTTGGTTGCAGGCGACAACATTCACCAGGTTACAACTATAGTATAAGAGGTGTCAATCCTATGAGGAGGGTACTAGCCTAATCTTAAGTCGTTTAAGGCTCAAAGAAAAGAATAAAAAGAAATAAAAACTACACAAGTGAACACGAAAAGTAAATACGAGAATTTGATTCAAAAATTCTAAAGCAAAAATTTAAACAAAACAAAATTAAACTGAGCAGTCAGACAAATCACAATAGAAATCTGTCAAAAGAGTTAATCAAATTATGAGAGGGGATTTTACCTATCATTAATGTTAATCTAGCCATTTATGTGTTTACTGTTAAATGCAAACCAAACTTCTAGTTTTACGCTTAAAATCGCAAGTATATGGATCGTAACTTATAGTAAAAAGTGGATATCGATCCCACAAAGATTGTGCTTACGCACCACTTAATTTAAGTTGTTCTTTGTTTAAGAAACCAATTCAATCAAATTTGAAAAGATAAGTAAAATCAAAACAAACCAAAGGTAAAAAAGGAAACAGTGCAACCTAAACCAAAATCGTAAACTAAAACTTGGAGAAAATCAAGATTAAGAATTAGGACTTGTCATTATCCCTATTTTCTCTCCTCCAGTTAATTGATTCAATTTATGTTTGGCCCAAGATTTCCTAGAATTTTAGCTACCTTATCTCAAGGTGCAAATAGAAGTCTCTAGTTAAATAAATTAGGATTAACTTTGGGATCTCTCTATGTGCAAAGCTTTTCCTAAACAGTCAACAAGATATGAAGCTATCTTATAGGCAGTGTATCAATCCATTGAAATCTCTTCCAAAAAAATCGATAACTTGTTATTTATAAGTCTATTAAATGTCAACTCTCAATGTACATTTATCACAGATTACCAAATTTACTCTCTCGATTTGTTGCAAGGATTAAGCTCAATAAATAACACAAACATTTGTATTATTGAATCAACAACTAAAGGTTCATAAATGGTTCAAACAAAAAACCCTAAAAAATTATTGTATTCAATCACAATGTCATTAACATCTCCAATAACCAAACAATCCATGATAAACAAGCTAGAAGAGAAAAAAAATCAAAATAAGAACTGGTCGGGTCGAGCTCCTCCTCTTCTTTGCCCGAATCTAGAAAATCTAGATGACAGATTGCTCTTTGCTCAATTAGGAATGAAAACCTTGATTCTCCACCTATCTCTAGGCTTTCAATCTATCTTTTAGCTCCCGAAGGCTAGTTTCCATGACTCTTTTCAGCCCTAGGGATTTGTGACATTATATATCATAAAACCTTAAAAAAAATAAGTGAAACCTGCGTGACTCCTCGGGCTAAGCGTCCTACGATTGTGGGAATTATCCTTGAGCTTCCCATGATCGTGGGTTAATGTGATAGAAACTTTCTCCATAGATTTCCCACGATCATGGGAAACATGCCCTTTCCCATGGTCGTAGGTTCTTGTTCTTCATCAGCTCCACGTCTCTTCTCTTCTCTTGGTCCCTAGCTCAATCACAAAGGTGTCCACCATCCATTCCTACACCAAAATGATCAATTCTTACGCTAAACCAACATCAAACACAAAAGAATAACCTTGAAGATCAAACTAAACAAAACACACAAATAAGTTCTAAAACACAATAATACTAACCTATTATGCAAGAAACACATGCCAAATACTAAAAAAAAACACACAGTAATGCATTGTTGGGGTTATATAAATATAGTACCCTAGAAAGCAAGTGTATTTACATATAACTTAATCTTCTTTCGGTTAATTTTACGATGAAAATATTTATTATTAATAAAACAAAAGAGTTTGGTTTTATTTGTATGAGCATTATATAACTAATCGTATCAAAATTCCTTCACTTTCTAACTTTTGATTTTGACATGCTTATATTGTGTACATTGAGGACAATCTACAATTTTAAGTGCGGGGAAGGGGATTATAATTTTCTTAATTTTATTATAATCTTTGTTATTAAATCTTATTAACTAATATTTCGAATTAGTTTAAATCCGTCCATAAATACTATTCATTATTGATTATTGATTTGAATTAGTTTGCAAAAGGATTAAATTTAGAATCAACTTGCTTTTATAAGTCATATTATCAGTAGTCATTGAGATAGTTAATTTGAATGAAAATTGTATATTATTTACACACATAAGATCAATTTTTGAGAGCTGTTGAGCTTAAGAGCAAAAATACATACATTTTCAAGCTATTTTATTCTTTCATATGTGTTATCATGCATAGTTGGATGATTTTAGAACTTTCTTTTATTATGCATCTTGAGACCACATTTAAATTAGAAGCACTGAAATGATAAAGACAATTAGATTCAACATTTGTTTAGCCTTTTTTCCATAACTACCCTACCATATTTTATCCCTTAAGGGTAACCATTTTTTATCCTTAGCCTTTTTCATTAATGATAACCAAATTATTATCTTTAACTTATTTTTCTTGAAGACTTTTTTTTGTTGTGAATCCTAAAAGTATTCACAAACACCTGTTGCTTGAAATTTAATTTTTGAAAAGGTTCAATAATTCTTTTATTGTGGTACATGATGAATGCTAAAAAATATTGATTGATTTGAAAAAAGAGTTTGAATTATGGTACCAATGGATTCATGTTATGAAGGACCTATATCGTGAAAGACTAAGTCTCATGTAATCTTGTTTGTTGTAAATTTCTTTCAATTTTAGCAACCTTTTAATTATCCTAATCATACCTTACCTATGCCCTATTACCCTTATAAAGAACTTTTGATTTTTGTTTCTAGTTGGCATACAAATGGTGGAGATATGATAACATTGCAAGCTTATAGTTAAGAGTTATATTACGTATTGACTTGAAAGTTCTTATACTTTCCACCACAAACACTTGAGTGCATTGAGTGAATCTTTGGTGAGGATGTAAAGAATTATACTTTTGATTTCGAAAAGATTATTGATGTGATTATTCTTGATATTGACTTATAAAGGCTAGTTTTAGGATAACTTGGTTCTTAATTATATGATAATTTAATTGGTATGACATAATGATTTAGAGTATGAATGGACAGGTTGAAGTTAATGAGTGATAGATGTTTGTAAGATTAATGATTTAAATTATCATTTGCATGAGGACAAGCAAAAGCTTAAGTGTGGGGTTTTGTGAAAAATGCTTATTTGACTATAATTATACACTTATATTTAATGTGTTTTGCTTAATATTTTATAATTTTGTTGTATATTTGGTACTTTATTCACTCTAAATGCACTTATAGGTAATAATTGCCTCCATAGACTAAAAAGAGAAGAATTCAGATATAATCGTGACATGGAATGATGATTTGAAGCAACTAAAGATATGTACACGTCTCTATGCTCGTGTGAAATGGCAAATTCAAGTATTTTTGGAGATACACGTTCACTCACACGCTCATGTAAGTTAATCGTGTATAACCAGAAACCCTAGTTTTTACTATAAAAGGATGTGAGCAGAGGCAAAATAAGGAGAGTCGAGTCATTAAGCAATTTTGAGATGTAAGACACCTAAAGAAGCAATAGTTCTAATCAAGGAATGAGGAAAACACAATGATAACATCAAAAGATCCTATAGAAAGCATCATCTAATCCAAATTAGTAAGAAGATTCAATAAAAGAGAAAGGGAGATTTAGAATTATGATTTCTTTGTTTTTTTATAGCTTTTCTACATATTTATCTTTTCTTCACATTTTTTTATATTTTTCTCTATCTTGAGTTTAGTATTGCTTTCAATCTTAGTTTATTTGTTTAGTTTAATTGTTACCCTTTTTCTATTATCTAACCTATGAGTCAGATTTTAGATTTTAATTAAAAATTAAAATCTAAAATCTGACTCATAGGTTAGATAATAGAAAAAGGGTAACAACTAGAACTTACAGTCTTCGTAGAATCTACGCATACTTGCTTGTGCTAGGTACAACTACGTCGTATACTTGCAGTAATTTTTAATATTCATATCAATCAATATTTTTCTTTGATTTTTTTTCTATGAGTAGGACTAAAATTGTTTAGTACCTAGGTATGATGAACCTGCAGTTGTGATAACGATATGAATTGATCCTTTATTTAATGTAATTATATTGATTGATTTATTGTGATTAATTATTTATTGTATTCTTATTCTAATATATTCAAAACATTAGTTCATGATTTGATTTTATATGATTATGATTGAGAAATTGTTTTGTGTGAATAGATCTACTACAATGGGAAGGAGTTGCATGCAAACCTAAAGATAGATAGACATAAATCCTCTGAATTAGGGTAAAAATTAATAATGAAATTCATGAATCAATAATACAATCTTAGGGGGTTTAATTAAGAAGATTTTTATTAATCAACTGATGTATTAGCTATTAATAGTCTTAAGAAAGATAATAATATAAGATAGACATTTTTACGATCTAACAATCAATAATTTAACTGCCTAATAAAGAGTTAATATTTAAAGATTCTTAGGGGCATTGATCGCCTAAGCACTGTCGACTGATATCAATTTTTCAAATATTTTCCTTTGTCTTAAGTTCATTGTAATTTTAATATTAGTTTAGTTTATTTAGTTTAATTTCTAATTAAACCTACAATCTGATTCAACGGTTAGATAATAGAAAAAAAAATATTTATTAGTACTTATAATATAAAAATATTTATTAGTACTTATAATATTCGTAGGATGAACATGTATTTGTCTGTATTAGAATATAATTATGTGGTGCACTTGTGATTTTAAAATTGAAGCATATAATTAAGTCAATCACCTCCAAAATGAACCTGCAATAAGGACGTCAAAGAGAAGAAAATGAGTACTCTGTCGGTTTAGGGGACAGATGAGACTTGGGAAAATACAATTAGTGCATTGGGGAAACGGGGCGTTTTGATAGTTAAGTGTAAGTTTAACCAAGTTTGGACATGTACGATAACTTGACCCACCCTTTCTTTTTACCCATTTTCGGGGTCCAATACAATATTTGATTTTTTTAAAAAAATTTTATTTGTAGTGTACTGAAATAAATTTATAGGAAAAATTATAGTTGAGTCTTAGAGTATAACACAATATTTATGCTTTTGCTTCAAAGTACAATAGAAATTAATATGAATGGATATTTTGTTTATTCACCTCTCAAACCTCAAAGAGATTGAAGCCAATATCCAGTTGAGTAGCAAGTTTAATCAAAATAATTATCTTATCAACCACAGTTTAAAATATTGATTTTTCAAAATAAATATTATGGGACCTCACCTAACTAAAATTGTCAGATAATTATTTTCGATTCGTACTTATAAGGAATGGTTACCGCTACGTAAACGAAAACGAGTTGCCAGGTTTAGTGGCTATCAATTACGAGGAATGCAACTGCAGATACCGTAAAAACGACATCGTTGGAAGGCTTTGAATTGAAACTGAAAAACGCTAATGAAAGCCGTAAGCGTGTCACAACTCACAATTGGAGTCCATTAGCGCCAAAATTCCACTCTCTTCCATTAAAACCTATCAAAAGCCTTCCCGCTAATCCAATGGCCCTCGACTCTCCCACACCTTATACCCAATCTCCACCGTTCATCCCCAAACTTTCAATTTCACCCGTACGATCTTGTACCGTCCTCATCCAATTTTTACCCCGATATCGTTTAAATTTGATTTCTTTTTTGAAAAACGTCACCCCTTTCTTTCCCCTATCTCTCTTTGTTCTTCCTCTCTATCAGTCTATCCTTCTTCTGCTCCCAAATGAGATTGTTTGATTAAGATTTTAGTGCTTATTTGTTTGTTGTTAGTGCGTGGCGATGGAGCAGAGTGAAACAAATTGTGAATCTGGACCGAATAAGTTGGCGCGACAGCTGGATTTCACGTCGCAGCCTCCTCCTCCTAAGAAATCTGAGCCACAGACAATGCTGCAGCTGCAACCGCATCGGATTCCCCATCCGGTGCAGAAACTGCCTCTCCCGTAAGTTATGGAGATGAAACTGCAGTTACATATTCCATATTGGAGGTTATGTCCTTACCGACGAGTTGTGTGTTGTCAATTACAAAATCTAAAGAAACAAGATTTATCTTTTTGATCGAGATTAACGTTTTCCATGCAAAATGAGTGAAACTAACTGCATTTATGTTGATAGATATATTTGCGAAGCTGTCTCTTACTTCTAACATGGAAAGTTAGAGCTTTTTCTTGCTTTTATTATTCTCAATTTAGTCTAGAAGTTCAATTGTAAACATTTAGAGATTTTCTTCCTATTCAATACTTGAAAAATCTTATTTTATTTTGCAGGCAAGAGTCTCCTGTATCACGACCAAGGTCCAACATTGAAGTAAAGGACTGTACTCCTAAGAAAGCAAAGCAATGTAATTGCAAACACTCGCGATGTTTGAAGTTGTTAGTACCTCTTTTTTTTCCCTATAATTAATTATGAGGGTGATTATAAACATATTCTTTCCAGTTGTGATTCTTGTCTATCTGTATATTCGCAATATATTCCCTAAAGTCTCATCATCAATGGGCTGAGCCATCTTGAGAAGTACTGCTCTTTCAAAATTTTAAAAGTAATGCTCTTTGAGTTTGATTTTTATTCATTAGCTGCTTGTGTTCAAAATCTTAAATTTTGTGGTTCCAATCCAACATCAGTTTTCCTCACCTTGCATATATTTAAATGCTCTTTGTAAATTGATTAAAAAGTTTATAACTTTTGTTTCAGTTACCATTTGAGTTACATTAGTGCTATTATATGTTCATAATTTTGCAGTTCTAACTAATATAAATCACTGAAACACTTGCACGATCATCCAACTTTCTTTCTCTCAAATGGCATTTACATGATTTTTTCCGCTATTAAGAGGTAAATTTATGTAATCTTCAGGTATTGTGAGTGCTTTACTGCTTCGGTATATTGCAACGGTTGCAATTGTTCAAATTGTCATAATAATGAGGAGAATGAACGTTCTAGGAATGAGGCTATTGGAGTGATTTTGGAGAGAAATCCCAATGCTTTTAGACCAAAGATTGCTAGCAGTCCACGGGGTTCTCTGGATGCTGGGGTTTGTGTCGTATATCCACTCAATCCTGATATTTTACGTTTAAAATATGCTAATATTATTAATTTCTGATTCTGGAATGCCACTGTTTTGTTGAGATTCTTTTCGATCATTCTTTTTTCCTTTCTATGCGAGAGCCTAGTGCTTAGAAGAAGCAACCTTTTAATTAATTTGGCAATCATTTGAAAAAAGAAGGATATCTTTGTAAGTCCTTTAGCAACTTGAAATGCATAGGGTTTGTTCAACGTCTGAGTTATTACTTGTCCAAAATTATTTAATTTCATTATGTCATGATTGCATCTAAAATCTTTGTAATGCCAATTCAGGAAGATGCGATTGAGGTTCAAATAATAGGAAAGCACAAAAAGGGATGCCACTGCAAAAAATCAGGATGCCTTAAAAAGTATTGTGAATGCTTCCAAGCGAACATTTTGTGCTCCGAAAACTGTAAATGTTTGGACTGCAAGAATTTTGATGGAAGTGATGAAAGAAAAGCTCTTTTCAGTAATAACCATATTGGAATGGCCAGTAGTAACCATAATGGAATGGCCTATCTACAGCAGGCTGCAAATGCAGCCATCAGCGGGGCCATCGGATCTTCTGGTTTTGGGGCTCCTCTAGCATCCAGAAAAGTAAAAAGTGAAGAATTGTTGAGCATGGAAACCAAATTTCAAGGCAATCATAGTATTGTAAAATTTCAGCAGGTTTGTTCTTAAGGGCCTACAGGAGTTTAGAAATGTTATTGATCCTAAATGCTTCTTTACTTTAGGGTATATTTTATCCTGATTTCCATTACTAGTAAATGTCTTTATTCTTATAAAATATTGATTAATTTATATTACTTTCTTTCCTTATGTTTCTCTATCTTTTTATTTTTTGCATTCTTATTCTCTTTTTTATTCTTTGTTCTATTTCTATTGAGTCAGGAAGATCACATTCGGAGCTCAGTGGCTTCCTCTTCATTTTCTCTTCGTGTTCCTCACTCTCCTATTGTAGCATTACCAGTACCTGCCGAAGTCACATACAAGTAACCACTTATGAGATATTTTTGACCACTGTTCCAGAAATTTGGTCATTTTATCTTTCAAGGACTGATTAACATTCTCTGTGAGTGAAGGTCCCCGTTGTCAGATATAATTCAGCTGCAAAGGGTGAAGGAGTTTTGCTCTATCTTGGTTGTACTTTCTGAAGAAACTAGACAGGCATTTGCAGGTTTAGATGATTATACAGTAAAATATGAACTTCTCACTGTTTGCATTTCATTTTAATGTTTAAATTCCCAAGAAAGACATATGAATAGGTTTTATAGGTGCTTGTTAATGCCTTCTGTTTCTGAACATCTGATATCTAGTCTTTTCACCAGGAGGAGGTGAAATACTGAGAGAGAATGTTAAAACTTCTGTTTCATCCATCTTGGGGAGCGAAGACATTAAAAAACGACAGACAGTGGTTGAAGAGTGTTTGAGTGGGAATAAAGCAGATATAGATAGAAGTGTCGTGTCAGGATCATATGGCAATGATGCGGAAATTTGTAAGTCACTGTCCCCTGGGATTGATTTGATGTGCCATGAACAAGAGACTACATTCCCAGAAACTAGATCACCAACTGGGGCAGCAAACATTTGTCAAAACAAAACCCCCAAAACCCTGAAATCATCTACTGAACTTGAATGCTCAAAGCTTTACGCAGAGCAGGAGCGGCGCATCTTGGCCATGTTTCGGGATCATCTTAATGGTTTTAGTGCTTGCGCAAGCATAAAAGGTAAGATTATTGATATAATGCTAGAGATCAAAATGTGGCAGTTGATTGAGAAAGTGAAAATAAGATTATCCTCCTCCATAAAAGCCATTATGTACATTGTTTTTTTGTCTTGTTACACTGGTACACAGTTGATTGGTGTGTATACTTCCCAAATACTGATATGGTGGTTTTGTTGTGTAACAAATTCTTCTAGGTGAGCCTAATATATGCATTGTTTGTGTACGTTGATTGGCTGAAGGTTTATCTTGTTGCTTTCTCTGTAGAGGGGTGACTGAAATTAGAACTGTTTCTTTTTCCCCTTTGTTTATCCAAAGTTTTGGATCTCGCTCAATAGCAAGATTGAGTACCAAAATGAGTTATAAGTTTAGCCGGAAAAACTTGCCCGTATACTGCAGAAATCAGAAAGCTTTTTCCCAATATGCACTCAAAATTGAGATTGTATGGGGGAAAATTTAAACAAGTTACAGCACGGCCAGACAAAAGTTGTGCAATATTCATGCCCTTTTTACTTTCATCTTGGTCACTATAGATTATTTACATTCCTAGCTTACATTATAATAATTTCCACTTTTGACCCTGCAGAAGGAAAGAACTCTCCACGGGCAATAAATATGGTGAAGCCTCTCGAGAGGAACAACTCAAAAGCTGGAAATGCAAATAATTTGAAGTCTTATGTTAATGGCATTACGAAATCTCCTGTTGCACCAACTGTTTCTAGTGGCGATCCCGAGATTAAG
Source organism: Erythroxylum fimbriatum (assembly GCA_026770325.2). Lineage (NCBI taxonomy): Eukaryota > Viridiplantae > Streptophyta > Magnoliopsida > Malpighiales > Erythroxylaceae > Erythroxylum > Erythroxylum fimbriatum. The sequence goes on from JANZLH020000141.1 coordinate 2,262,058, forward strand.
AGGCATGACACTGGGAGAAAGTAGGCCAGTAATGGAATATCTAGATCTGCAGCATATTCTTGTCCTCCTGATTTACTTGACGCAATTGGAAGTTGTCCTGCTGTACAAATGATAGGAATTAATTAGGCTTTAAGTCATCTCTTTTTTCTCATTTATTGGTCATCTTTTCCATAGATGGTCAGATTATTCTTGTAAATGCTTAGATTAAGGTTTTGGCATTCATTTTCGTAGTCTTATCCACTTGTTAAGTATGAGTTTTAAGTTTTTGAAGCAATATTTGGCTTTTTAAGGATTCTACAAAAGGAGAATATACATATCAACAGAGCTCTTTAGTAAATTGTTCTGAGACATTCGGATTTTCGTTATCTCCAAGCCAAATTGTTGTTCATAACTACCACAAAAATTCTGCAGATTATGGTGACATTGAAGCCAAGACTACTTCCTTTAAGATGCGAATACAGCTTCCTACATATCACTCTAGTACGAAACCAAGAGAATATTCACTGAAAACAAATCCCGCTTCATGGTTTGCCACTTAACAGCACTAACTAATAATAGTCAAGCTACATACACATTCTTCAATCAAATTTCCATATCTTATATAAAGTCACTACTTAAACAACCTTGGTAATTACACTATAATTTTTTTTAATTATCCGTAAGTAAATTAACAAAACTAAAAAGGAAGAGATAAAAAGAAAACAATATCCACGTCTCAATATGCCTCGAAGGTTGTTGGCTCTCTCTCACCTCGTGAAGATTTGCAGAAATATTTGCTCTCTTAATTTCGACACCCCATCAAGTACTATTTGATTCACATCTACTAAGCATTTTCTCCCAACAGTACCTTGCGCATTGGGTTCTATACTAGAATAGGCGATATCCATGTTACAATGTTCTCACGACTTCTTGGATTTGGGCTTAGCATGTGTTTTTTAATATATCCTACTTATTTTAAGTTTTGGCATTTTTATTGTTTTGGAAACTTTTCTAATTAAGTTTGTTGAAATTAGAAAGTGGACTAACTTTCAGATTGTTTTTTGATCAGTTATCTAATCTTATCTTATTTGAAAAGGATTCTGTCAAAGGCAAGAAGTAGGTTGCGTGAAGGATATGGATAGAGGAATTAAGTGGCTGACGTGTACAAGGCTGTAGGTTTTTTAAGTGGTGGGGCTGCGCAGACTAAAGTGTGGTTTTTTGTGGAAAAATAACGTAAGTGTTTTTGCAGTGTGGCTGTTGGTGTTTGGCTTGTCTGAGGCTGCTGCTCTGCTGGATTTCATCTATTGGTTGAGTGCTTTGTGGTGGCGCCGTTGATGCTTGTGTGAGATTCTTCTTTGGTGCAGCCATATACGATATTATCTCTTCATTCAAGCAGTCTAAAAGTGTGCGCGATTGCTGTTTGTGAGAGACTGCGTAGACGTTGTTGAGTGGCTGGAGTTGAAGTTCTTCTTTGTAGTGACTGCCGCAATACATCACCTCGGTTTGATCTTTAGTTATCAGTTTAATTGTTATTTGCTGTTTGACACTGTTACTGGTTTTCTTATGTTAATTGAGTGATGTTTGGAGAGTCTTTGGGTACTGCTACTTGGATTATTTGTGTTTAATTTCAGAATTGGAATTAGTAGTT
>JANZLH020000141.1:2305210-2322584 GCA_026770325.2 Erythroxylum fimbriatum
GGAACATCCTTGCCACAATCGGGCAGGCGGGCGAAGCCTTATCATGGTCGACGTGCACGTGACATTTCTTGGGGACTATACCTTACCCACATAACATGGAACTCATGCATAAAATTGGGCTTTTCTTGCCCAATTGGCAGATTCTTGAAAACTAGATTTTCATGCATAATTCATATCTCATATTCATACTTTGATCATTTAACTCAATCCACTCAAGTCAATTCAACCATCATAACCATTTCAAACAAATGACATATACTACTATAAGTCTCACATAATTACAATCATAGAATGTTTCCCAAGCACTTAAAACACAATAATTTCTCACTTTAAAAGAATAGTTGGAAAGCATTAATTACATTAGTTGAATAGCATTTATAACTTATTAACATAAAGATAATCATGAAACCCACCTAAATCCTTGCTTAATCTTGCTTAGGAATGATCCTCTTCTTGCTCTTCTCTTCTCTCTTGCAATTCTTCAAATAATACAAAAACCCCAAATCAACACAACTTCAATTGAAAACCCACATGACCTCTTACATGAAATTGATCTAAGAATCACTAAACCCACTTCATTTCTAAGCTTTTCAAACCATAACCCAACCAAAAGCTTAAACTTAAACTCATGGCTTACCTTGAATCTTCCACTAAACAAAGAGTTTCTTGTATCAAGATGAAGCTTAGACTCTCCTCCACCTTTTTCCCTCTTGGATTAACTTCAAACAATCTCTTGATCACTTGGAAAACCAAACCCTAGCTTCCATTCTTTTCTTCTTCTTTCTTCCTTCTCCCACGAATTCTCTCTCTCTCTCTTTCCCTCTAATTTTCGATTCTTCCTTCCTCTAATGCAAGACAAGCTTCTTCCCTTCTTCTTATATTCTTACTTAATTCACTTAAGCCCAACAAGCCCAAAGCCCATTAGCCTATTAACCTTTTAATGCTCATCCTCCTCCATTCTCCACTTAAGCCCATATTTCATTAAGCCCAACTAACACATTAAATTTCATTAACTCTTACCACCTAACTTCATTAATACTATCATACTTAATTAATGTCAACCTAATTTAATCTATTAATGCTTTAATTTCCCTTAATCATGCTTAATAACATTAAAAACAATTCGGGGCTAACACATTGTTTAGTGTAGTTGATACTAAGTAGGGACAGATGCACATTGGGGGCAAGTGGGGGCATTTGCACCCACTGCCTCCAAAATATTTGATATAAAAATATTATTATTTTAATTTTTGATCCCATAAAAAAATAAAATTTTGCCCCCATTTGTTTAATTAAGTAATATAAGAGTAATTTAAATGTTTTTCCCTCATTCAAAAAAATTCAGTAATATAAGAGTACTTTAAATATTTTGCCCTCATTCAAAAAAATTCAGTAATATAAGAGTACTTTAAATATTTTTCCTCCACTCAAAAATATTTCTGGATCTGTCCCTGATATTAAGAGTTAGTGAACCAAATTTCTTGGACATAAGATTATGTTTTAAAAGAGTTCTCAAAGTTAGAAAAGAAAGATTGTATGCCCATTATGCAATTTTGCTATAATCCCTATTGAGGATTCGGTGACAAGTTTAGAGATATGTCTAAATCATATAGATGACAAAAATGTATTAACATTTTGAGTTGACTAATGTCTCATAAACTTTGATGACAGCATGTAAGATGTGTGTCAACATCATGATAGCAAGATGCAAAAGGTTGCATAGAGTAAAGTGGAAAGGTATAGTACTTTGTTGGAATTGTTCCACTTAATTTAGCCTACTAAAAACATAATTGTGGACTACAATTAAAGGATTTGATATAGAATGATAATAGTTATCATTAGAAGAAAATGATTTCATGACTTTTTTTGCCTATACGTGAATAGAGATCATATGTATTTCTAGTTCATGCTCATGATAATTTGATACTGAATTTATATTCAATATTATTATAATGTTCAAAGCATGATAAGAAATCATTTGTTAAGTAAAAGTGGTTGATCTAATTTTATACAAATAGTTTGTATATGTTAGATCAAAGGAGACTTATGTTTAACATAACTGGCAAGAATATAAAGTTGGATAACTAAGACTATCATTTTATTCCTTGTTGGTTAAATCAACATAACGAGAATCATAAAGTTATATACAAGAATATGTGTATCCTTTTGCTTATGAATCGTATGAATTTTATGAAACTTATCAAGTTGAAGAATAACCAAATCAACCTTTTGATGAAAAGATAATGATAGTATTGAATTGTTGAATTTATACATGCAATGTATTGGATGAAATAACAATTCATAAAAGGATAATGCTTACTAATTACATTATTTGGTATAGTCATATATATTAAATGAAATTTTGATTTAAAATTTTAAAAAGTTCAAATTGTTTAAATCTAAGTAGAAATTAAGCATTGAAAATGTTTAAACACTTTGATGAGATTGTTGTGGTAAGCTTTAAAATTTTGATTATCTATAGGGAATGAGATTCTCTAGTAAATACCTTCACAATAAAATTTCATAAGAGTATGGATTTATGTAAAGAGGAAAATATAATATGAGATATTGTGTAATGCAATATTATTTCTTCTATAGCTATGCCTAATATAATGACTTACCTTCAGTAGTTCCAATTGAATCAATTACCAAGATTTCATATTAAATATAAAATGCTAAGTCTTTGAAAGAGTCAAAGTTAATGATTTAAAGATGTGATGCTTAGTTGAAGGATATATTATCCACTAAGTTTAGAATTAAATTATATCACAAAAGGTTATAAGATATCCAACAAGTTGGATATAATCTTACAGACATGTTGAACAAAATTTTTGTTTAATATATGGTTATAAGTGAATGGTTCTCAAGATAAGTAGAATGAATTAGATGAAATTTGAAATGTTCAAATCTCTTGACAATACATCTTATTGGAACTAGTACCTTTATTGATACTGAAAGGCTATGAGACATTGAAAGATTGATGTGAGTTTAATTGTTTATGCATTCACTCCTTAACACTTAATGATTGTTGTTATGAAATGCTTAAGATACTCATTTAAGTTCATATTTGGTATTCGTCACAATTTGGAAGTTCAAGAGCCAAAATGTGTTAAAAGCACATTCCTTGAGATGTTTATCTTGATTTCAACCTCATTTGTCTTTGTGGAACAAGAACAAGATGGATTGGGGTGAAGATGAGACAAAAAAATGTAAGAAAATGAAATTTTCAAGATGACCTGGAAGACGCACGGTCGTGTATCTACTTACAAGGTCATGCACACATAAGAAGGGTGCACTTTTGTCATACCGTGTATCCAACCATATATCTTTAAGAAACTTTCATCTTTTGGTTTGCACGATTGGATGCACGGTCATGCACCTAACCGTGCATCTTCCCAGAACTGTAGTTTTTTATATAAAGCGACATTTAAGCAACTTAGAGGGAATGGATTGCTTTTTGAACAAAAGGGTGACAGAGCTCTAAATTCTTGGGCATCAATGGAGGGCTAGTCTTCCTTTTTTAATTCGGATGTGAAATTGAAGTCGAGGATCCATTTGAGCATATCTTCATTATGTAGTGTTGAATCTCTCTCTCTTTAGGGACTGCTTATGTTAATCTATGTCTATTAATTTGGGTATTATTGTAAAGATGATATGAATGCGTTCATTAGATTATTTTTATATAAACCTATTGTTAGAATCTCAAATACAATACATAATAGTTGTGTTTTGGATTCATTTGTGGTAATTAATGATATTGAATCATTAGAGATAACTTAACATAGGTTAAATGACCCAAGCTTGTATGGTTGTTACCTAGATTAATCTATTTTCTTAATTCATAATGCGGGTGTCTTACTAAATGTAGATAGCTTGTTCTATGTTGTTCAATAGCTAGGTTTAGTTAAAGAGCTTATTCTAATTAAATACGAAATAAGGAAAAATCAAGGTTAACAGAGCTTATTGTTAATCTACGATTAATAGTTTATAAAAGAGGTGTGAAAACAACAAGACAATGGAGTATGTTTGATTGTGTGTAAGCAGAGATTGAATCATTCATCAATTTTCTTATTTTTTACTATTTGATTTGATTTAATTTTGTTAATTCAATTTTGGTGCCATTGTCGAGGAATGTGGTGCTTTAGTTTTAGTTTTTGATTTCAATTGATGTTTTGTATATATTTGCTTATAATTAGTTTTTCTAGCTATTTCTTGATCTTTTCACCTTTTTTTACGTATAAAAAGGACATATTAAAGGGAGTATGTGGATATTGTTAATGCTATCGGTGGAAAATTTTCCTATAACCCATATACCCAATTCTATAACCAAGTTTTGAGTGATCATAAGAACTTTAATTATGAAGGGAATAGCCAACAAAACTACTTCCTAAATGGGTTGCAGAATGCACATCAATTCCCACATAGACCAGAAGCCTCTTATTTCAACTCAGCTACATCTCTGGAAGACTTAGTTATGTCTCTTGCTACTAATACTCTACAATTTCATCATGATGTGATACAATTCCAGCAAGATATAAGGTCTAGAATCCAAAACTTGGTAAGCCAGATGGTTTAGCTGATGGTAGCTATCAACTACCTAGCATCACAAAGCGGAGAGATGTAACCATCTCAACCCGAGGTGAATCTAAGGAATGTTAGTACGAAAACCTTATAGAGTGAAAAGGAGTTTAAGAATCTTGAGAGGACTACTCTAAGGGATTGCTAGTGAAGAAGAAATTGAGAAGGAGCTTGAAGGAGAAAGGAATATATCATTTAGCTAGGAGGTGAGTACTCAGTCCCTAATTGTTGTTAAGACTAACCTATCACCTTTACCTAGCAGACTGGAGAAATTAAACAAGGAGCAAAAGGGTGAAGAGATGTTGTAGATTTTTCAAAAGTGTAGGGATTCAGTAGAGATTAAGAGGATGAAGATAGGGAAGACGTTAAAGATAGGGAAGACGCTAAATGAAGTAGTCATCAACTCAGGCTCTATCTTAAAGAAACTCAAGTGGAAAAGACAGAAGTTATGACATCTGAAGATCATAATTTTATCGCATAATGAGGAAAACAAGGAATCAAGCCAACTACAATAAACAAAGGTGCTGCTTGGGAGGCAACCCAAAGGAAGTTTGTTTCTTGTGCTTTACATTTTCGCATTTGTTAGGATTATAAGTGTGCTTTTAAGTTGTTTGTTTCTTATATGCGTCTGTGTTTTTAATTTTGTTTATTTTTTTACATGTTTTTAAGTTTTCAAACAAAAAGAGGGAGAATCAAACAAACAAACAAACAAATAAGCAATTTCTTTTTTTCTATTGCTTGTAGGACTATGTAGTCATAACTAGAGAGTGAATTAACTAGAAAAATTCATGGCAACTTGAGCATGTACTTTTACTCTTTTTATTGGTCAATATAAATTATTTTTAAAAGAGTAGTGACTAGTGGTAGACACAAGCCAGTGAGATTTTGAGCCTTTATTGACTCACATATCCATATCAGTTTTATTGTCTTTTGGTCATATGTAACCTTCATGACATGTACATCCTGATTTTGCTTTGAATTTTTATTTGAGACCACATTGTTATCACTTGCATTAACATGAAAATGAGATAGGCACTCTTTGTTTTATGAGCTACCTATTGATATGATTTTTCCTTTTACTAAGCTCCCTTGAGCTTTATTTGCCTTTTCTTTTTATGCTAACCATATTACATGCCTTAAACTTAACCAAATGTCCTACCTAAGCCTTAAATCTAGTAGAGCATTTGTTGATTATTGATGATTGTGGATGTACACAAGTATAGGCGTAGGGGTGTGCTTATACGTAGGTTGGTTATAATTGTTATAATGTCATTTTATCTATTATCAATGAATTCCAAATGTTGATGTAGCTTCTTCTAATTTTTATTAGGAAAAAAGAGCGAAAGAAAAAGAAAAAGGAAAGAAAAGAAAAGAAATAAAAATATGTTTAAATAAAAATATCAAGAAGGAAATGCATTTGTTTTCTAAAGTTATTCTTTATTAGTTTTTCCTCCTAAATTTGTATAAAATGCGTGATTTAAGTATGATGTATATAAGGTAGATGTTGTTTCAAAGGATCACCACCTATGGTTATAATGTATTGGTTGTTGTCAATTGTATGAGTGATTCCTTTTAATTCCTTATTCTTCATGAGGGTTGTGGTGTGAGAACTTGAATTTAAGCTATGAAACATAGTTTTGGCATTCATTATAGCTAATGGTACCCAATTTTAGGTGAATGTCAGTTTTTGCACTTCATATTACAATGAGTGTTACTCTTGTTTCACTATCTTTGTTGGCTTTTGTGCTACATTACCCAAATACATCTCACCTTAACCTTTGCCAATATTACAACCTTAGAAAAGTCTTTTTATTCATGATTATGCATGTGAATCTTAGTGGTAGAGAAATAAAATGACATGCAAAGTTGTGGAATGTCATGATTATAAATGGTGTTTTGAGTGATAAATCAACTATCATTTTCTTTATAAATGGTGTTTTGAGTGTACCTATAAATCTATCATACTTAAACACATTTTGTCAACGTCTACCCCTAGATTGTTGGATTTCTAAAGAAAATGATAGTTGATTTATCATGAGTAAAGGCATTGAATGTTGAGTCTTGCTATGATTTTGAATTTTATTTCTCTTTACTTATAGCTATCTTTTCTTGGGAAATATGGAAATTGTGAAAGTGTTTTATTTTGTGACTTTGATTTTGTTGTCTTGTCAGAGAACGGTCAAAAGCTAAGTGTGAGGGAATTGGATTTGTGCTTAATTGTTTATACATTCACTCCTTACACTTAATGATTATTGTTGTGAAATGCTTATGATACTCATTTTAGTTCATATTTTAGTTCATAGTTCATGAGGGAATTGGAAGCTACTTGAGTTACTCCATAAATCACCCCCTCGTTTGACCAAATCTATGAATCTCTATTCATCAACCCAGCTCTTATACCAATGAAAGGTTACGAGGGAGCCTAGGGAAAAATTGAATCGAATCCAAGCGAGTCCTATTAAGGCGTGGCGAGTTCGAGTGTGGTAAAGAGTCTTTATCTCACGAGGCATCTTCATTCTTAAACACGTCACATTAACTTATTGAGGCAATAGGAGATTAACTTTTGGCATTTAACTCGCCCATCTCTGTTATCATCAACAGCGCAGGAGAACATCCAGATCCCATTAAATGTGACCTCGTAGCTGGCGAAGGTCTTAAACACCCAGTTTACTGTCCGACTCCAAGGGGAGGATATATTTGGATTTAAAATAAAAAGTACTCGGGGTTCTTGCATCGGCTCCTACGTGATGTATACAGTTTCATTGATTTCAAGCTAAAGCTCGTCCTTTCCGGAGTAGTAATGGCGGAAAACACAGGAGAAGTCCTTGGCTTCATGACCATCCTTGCAGAGTTCTGTGTAACTGCAACAACCATTTCAGATCATTACTGGGTAGTCTTACATTGCAGTAAAATATTTCCAAGTTTGTCTACAGTCTTGACTCTTGAGTCTAACAATCATCAAGGATGAATATTTTATCTTCTTATGACATAAGCCAAATTCAAGGTCACTTATTTTGGGATGTTTGACATTAAGAGAACTTGGATGTCAGAGGACTGACTTGCCTGAGGGGTGTTTAATCAACGCAACAGAAAACTTACATCTCTTGGGCTTGGGATGTCAGAGGACATCTTATACCGACCTCTTTGGCTGATGCTACAGCAAGGTTCAAGTCTTTAGCCTGAATCAAAGAAAGTGCATATTCAACCGTGCTCATGGTCAGGCCCATATATGAACAAAGAGAAACGGAGGAGGAACAAAGGAGATAGGACTGGTAAACAACTACAAGAACTTTTCAGTAAACTTGGATGATTAACAAAAGATGTGGTTGTTCAAAAAAATCACATAACAGAAATGACATTCTAGATTTATCAAGGTTACGCACAAAAACTACGTGAAATAGAGAACCAAAGTAAAGAAATTTCCTCAAGCAACATTTAGTTACTACAAAAGTTGGGTTGAATTACAAACCATGAGCTTAGATGCAAATCCACATTCATAATTCCTTGAAGCAGGCACACCTTCCATCACTCCAGGCACTGGATTGTATGTATCACTGCCATTTTGGTAACACTCAATAAACAGTTTCAAGAGAAAAATTACCAAAACATGACTATATCAACAATGGAAAAACTCATATCAGTGCATCAACTTGTTTCCCATAACACCAAAAACCGCTATCTGATGATATAAAATGCCAATGGAAAAGACTTTTTTGTCTGTCCTCATTTAAAGGTTTCTAGACCAGCTTGAATTGAAAAAACAGATCATCACTTTCTTCTATTTTCTAGCACGGCCTCATTTCAGTTCTTAGTAAAATGTAGCAGTTCTTATTGTGGACTAGTTTGAATTAAATTTCAAATTCAAAAGGGTGATACTCCGTAAGTTAATTAAGTGAGAGTTAATAGCATATTAGATTGAAAAATACATACCTACTCCAACATCGAGCACTTGAAGAGTTAAAAATGCTTGTTAGGGTACTGGCATCAATTCCAAGAGATTGGCCAAGGGTAAAAGCTTCTGAAACCGCAGCCATGCTCACAGCCATTGCCAAATTGTTGCAAATTTTTGCTGCCTAGTGGATGAATAAAAACATTATCTGCTGTATTAGCATATATCAAGTCAGGCTTTTAGCAATTAACAAAACTACGAACTAAATGTTAACAATAAAATAAGGGAACACAACTTAATAAGTGAAGTGGTTGATAGATGGAAAATATGTCACTCTATTTCACAGAGTTTGTGAGAACTTACTGAACCTGTTCCTGCTCCACCACAATAAACTGCCCTTTTGCCCATTGAGAGAAGCAAGGGTTTGGCAGCCAGATAGGCATCCTCAGAACCACCAACCTGGATGACATACCATCTACTTTTATGAACTCAGTTATTAAAAGAAAAATGTTACTTAACAGATTGTCCACCTTTACTACAATAAACATTCTTCAAATATGCATTAGATGGACAGCAGATGTAGATGGTTATCCATGGATATCATGCCCAAGCCATGTGGTAATAAGATGCCTTCAGTAAAAACAGTTTATATGGGCAGCAAAGAGTTCAGTTCAATTTAGAACGAGGTGAAAGGGGGAAAAAATACCATGAAACTCAGAGTACCAGCTTCTGCAGCAAGAACCCCTCCAGATACGGGAGCATCCAACATGACAGGTTCCTTCCAATAATCTGTGAGAAAGGAAGCACTAAACTTTCCAGCAACAAAATTCAGACACGTGCACACATGAAGGCTTTCATACATTAATATATCATCGCTTGGAATGTCATGTATGAGAAAAAACACACTTAAAATTTCCCATTGAATAAAAAGAGGATAAAAGCAATGGATTACAACTTGCCACCAAGTTCTTCTATTGTACAATAACTAAGATATTGCAAACTTGATTTGAGATCAATATGAAACCCTTAATAATTTGCTTCTGTCTACATTTATTTTAGCAGATCTCTGTCACTTTAAAAAATTTAGTGAATAAACAACTGAAAATCATGCTGATCAGATGCTGATGTTAAATAGAAGTAGCAACCGAATGTTCCTCTTTACTGGATGATGCTTTTTAGGTATTTCACTACCTAAAGATACACCTAGTAAACATAAAGAATTGCAGAAGGAATTAAAGATCAGCCAAACACTGATGCATTAATGCGTAAACCACACAAAATATTGAGTAAACATGTTTGATATAAAGCTGAGAACTCTACTTGACAACACAAACGTCAGAACTTCAAATCTCAAAGGGATACCTTTCTTTTCTTTTAGAACACAATTAGATACAGCTAAAGAAAGCTTTCTTGATGTTTGGGGATCAATGGTAGATGAGTCTACTAACAAAAGCGGCCTCAGAAAATTTCCACCATGAAGCAAGCCATTTGGTCCAGTGTAGACATCCAATACCTATGTAGTTAGCTAGATAAGTTCATTGGGAAAAAAAATCAAAACTAAATTGGAAACCTTACAAGAAAACTTCTGAAATGAAATGATAAACTTCTAAAGCATTCAAGTCCTCTTGAAAATACGGTTTGAGCTTAAGATCTGTGCTAGAACAAATTATAAGAATGTTTTACCTTTAGTTAACCTTTTCCATTTACAACACAAGAAAGAAGAAACATTAAGAGACGAGTCTAGAGCATAAAATGCTATAGATGCTCAACAATTTAGAATGCCAGAAATATCCACAGCTTCTCATAAATGGCTTGTAACAGTTCTCAGAATATGTGAACACCAATTAGATTCCTTGTTCAGTAAAAGTATTGGTTCTCCGCACTTATATAGAGAACATTCATTGTTACACATCAAAGAATTCATAGTTATATAGTAGAGGAATTAAGCAATAACTTTTAAAAGTTATTATAATTTTGAAGACTAACAGAGAGAACAACTCAAGAAACTTATAGATCCTTAACATAGAAACGAAGGTGAAATTGACACATAATACTCACATGAGATGATGAAGGCAACATTGTAATTACAACATCACTTGCTTCTGCAACTTCAAATGGCGTTTCTTTTGTTGTGATTCCCATTTCCAGAAACATGTTGACAGCATAAGAGTTTCTGAATTAAAACCAAATTTAAGTATTTGATTCCAAGTATGGATTTGCATCCTGCATTCTCCGTAAATAAGATTATAAAACTGAAACTACAAAAAGATAGAGTTTCATTTAACAACTCTAAGAAATCTTCTCTCTTCATATGTTTACATTCATAATGAAACCACATAAGACTAAGACACGCAATTTTATATTTACACAAAGGATGTGATAAGAGCTTTTAGGAACCAAAATATGAAAAATGCAAAAATACCCAAGCCTTACATGTCATGAACAGTAACTCTGAATCCAGATTTAATAAGGTTTCTAGCCATTCTGGATCCCATATTTCCAAGCCCAATGAATCCAACACTCTGTAACATATCAATCACTATTTAGTATGAAAGTTGCAGAAATGAGCTGCAAATTGCATCGAGCGCAAACACATAAGCTACCAAAAAAACCATACTGAGGACTCAAAAGTGTGTTTATAGCAGTGAAACATCATGAATTAAGTTCAATCTAATGTTCAAGTCTTAGGATTCTACAAATTAAAACGACATGAAAACAGTCATAACTCAAAAATACAACTCTTGCCAACTTTGTCATACATTAACTTCACACTATGATGATCCTGTTAACTTCAGAATGGCCATAAGCAGTACCAAAAAGTCAAGTGCCCACAGAGCTAGTGGTAGATGTTCAACCCTCATTCCTCCTCCCCTCTCCTGAAACTAAAAGAATTAGAGAGGAAGTGACAAATTGGGAGACAACACATCTCTACAAGACAGAATAAACAATTGAAGAAAATTCTGTTAAGAACACAGAATATAGTTTTCCTGTAGAAACTGACGTGAACCATGGCGTCGTCGGCTGGTTAGCAGAGGGAAGGCAAAACAGAGAAAAGACATGAAGAAAGGAAGTTTAAAGAGGATGATATCAATTGGTTATCAGAAAAGAAAAGGAAACTGAACAGAATCAAATTATGCAGACAAAACAACCTGACTATCCTGGAGCATCTACAGTTTCAACCTTGAAAATTTAGTAATAATACATGCGTAAAGATGATATCAACTCAAGGAAAAGAGGGAAAAGGTTTTAGGAGGAAAGCCACGACAAGATTATCTACTTCTACATCGAGAGGAGAAAATAATAAATCCCAATTAAGTAATAATCAAACCAATTCGTTTCAACCGCAGAGATTTTACAGAAGAATATGATAAAATCAGAGTCTAGCACAGAACCTGGAGTAATCGCCAAGGAGAATTAGGCCATCGAACAGGATCAGCAACCTGAGCAGAGGCAACAGTCCCCATGAACTAGCTAATCCGGGAAGAGTCCTCTGTTTCAAAAGCCATCTTAAACCTCAGCGTTGTCGGTCTCGGAGTCAACGAGGTACTTGACGCCAGCGACACGGCAGAGGATGAACGCCGGAATCCGAGGACATGAAGAGAAATCGACGGCAGTTTGAGAGTGTTCAGCGTGGCCTTGAGGAAAGTAGAAGACTTTTGAGTTGAATGGTGGGATCTGAACCATACTTCCCGCATACGCGTGCCATAGTTGTGGATCCAAGCCCTTTTCTGACTCTTTCATCTGCTTGAAGATGAATAACAAAAGCGTGATTTCAGAGTTAAGTCGAAGGAACGCAAGTGAAACTAGTGAAAATATGTTTTTACCGGTTGTTATGACCAACAAAAACACAGTGACAGAGATAAAATCACAATCAAAGTATTTTTCTTCAGAAACCTCAATCCTAAAAGGTAAACGAAATCAGCCTAAACACTATAAATGGATCAAACACGCGTAAATCACCCAACCGATAATTCCAATTCTAAACTGAACAATCTCTACTAAGTGCAAAATCAAAAGGTTTTTAAAAGAAAAATACCCCATCCAATAGTAACCGAACTCGACTTCCTCGGTCACCAACAAAAAAAACAAATTGAGAGGGGGGAAAATCAGAAAAAAAAAAAACAGAAGAATAAGAGCGAAAGACGTAAACACGAATTAGAAACACACTGAGACGGCAAGACACCGAAGAGAGAGAGAGGAACTTACGACTGGGAAACGAATATTGAGCTTCTTTCTCATAGCGTCAGATTTGTAGAATTCCAGATACAGAAAAGAATTTGAAAAAACAACAATTAGAAAGAAAGAGAGAGAGAGAGAGAGATAGAGAGAGAATAGAAGAAAAGAGAAGAGAAGAGAATCTGTCTGATAATCAATTTCTACGAAAATCTAGTTTCCTAAACACAAGGCAATTATTTTTTATAGCTATATTGTTGAAACGAAAAGCCTCTCTCATCGGTGAAACGAAGAACAAAACAGCTTGAAAGAAGAAAAACTAAAGTACGAAAAGACGAAAGCAAAGTAGAAATTGACTTAAGAATGCAAATGAACTAATTAAGTGGGAATGTTAGACTCACCAATACCGTCGTTTTATTTGAGAAAACGTCGTGAATTTTATTTTGTGACGTTTTAATAAAAAAAACGTCGCAAAAAATATTACAAATTTATGACGTTTTTATAAAACGTTGCGAAAAAATTAAATTTTTCGTGACGTTTAACGTCACGAAAGGTTTTTAATTGTATTAATTTCTTATGGTGGCTAAGTTCAGATTCTCTGTCCAATATTATAGTGTCTTATTGTATCCAATAAATCTCAGTCATTTATTTATGTGGGTCTCGCATGAGTCCCGCGTGGGTCCCGTAAAATAATTGGCTGAGATTTTATGAGACATAATAAAACAGAATAATATTAGACAAAAGATATAAATTCACTAACGCTATTCTTATGTCAGATTTAAAACGTCGATAATTTAAATTTGACACAAAATAGGACTAGCGTTTGTGGCACAGGTGATCTGGTGCCGGTGGGTCTATGGTGGTTCATGGCTAGGTGGCATTAGGTCATCCATGGTTTTAGAATTCCCTAGAGAGCTAATTTGGACCTCTTGGTCGCTGATCACACCTTGTTGATGTACCGAAAGAAAGAGTGAATAGGTGATTGGACAGCATTCCTGTCTTCATTTGCATCGCTGCCGATAGATCTCTTGGAAGACGGATCCATGGGTGGACTGAAGCGGTGGTAAATGACTTAGCTATGCGAGCTTTGAGATGGGGATCAGGCAGGAATGTAAGGAGTGGATTGGTTTCGGTGAAAAAGATATTTATGAAGCATCGAACTCGAAGCTATCTAGATACAGGTGGGTTGGAGAGGGCGATTCACAGCGAAGGCCAAAGGGTTGAGCTAACTCTCCCTTAGGATCAGACTAGAAGATGATTACTGCATAAATGCATAGTGAGATTTTAAAAACGTATAATTACCTGTTGTTTTTAAGAATTAAAAAGTACATATATATTGGTTTTATTATGAATAGTTACGTTAAAATGTGTTACTAAAGTTAGAATTTTGAAGAAAAAATAAAAAATGTATGGTACAAGAAAAAAAATTTTAAGGAAAAAGAGGATATAAAATATTATTATTTTCATGAAAATAAAATTATAAACAAGGGTCATTAGTCTGATGAGAAGTACCATACAGAGCTTATAGAAAATCTACATAGCCACAATTCATTCTATATCAAGCCCATCAAGCTAAAAATATATATAAGCAGACTTTTGTAAGGCAAAAGAGCGGGTGATGTATACATTATATTTAGAAATTTAGAAACCCGTTCAATAAACATTTAGTCTTAACATATTTTATTAAAAGTACGTAAAAAGATGTTAAATTTCATTTTAAAAAGTAAGTTTAACAAATATTTTTAAGATGGATAAAGCATCTGTCTCAACAATTTTCAAATATATATTTTTTGTTAAAATAATTTGTTTTAAAATGACTTATATATTACAAATAATATATTAATTAAATAATATTTATCTAACTAATATTAAAAAACGTAATATTTTTGTGTCATATAAAATAAAAATAAAAATCTTAATCATATCTTGAAAACAAAAAATTTAAAATAGAAAAAGCTATTTAATATGTTTCAGATGGCAGATTAAATAACTGCAACAGTAGTCACGAACAAAGTTCAAAATTTAAATAAAAAGATAATGATGAGTAACTAGGATTGCCCAATCTATCAACCAGGAAAATGACAGGCAGCTAGCAGACAATGGAATTCATGCTGCTCAATCTTAAGTTACAATTCTAAGGTCAGTTAAATTCTGAAGAGCACTGTATCCATGTCAACCCCAAGGCCATTTAGCAATTGGGTGTTGGAATTTACACCAATAACTAAGGGCCAATGCATTTTACTTGATGTGATGCCAAACATGAAAGATTCATCGGTAGATGCATCATATAGAACAGTCAAGGACGATGTCACAGTGAGTTAACCCTTCAGGAAATTCTGCATACATCCACCAACTGCCAAACCAAGATACTTTTTTCAGAGGAACAAAATGTTACGGATAGATCTTTCTTAGTTGCCCCAGTTAGTAATAAACTCAGTAAATTAAGTTGGAAAATACATCATTCATGAATTAAAAAAAGCCAGTATATGACAAATACTCCTCATGAAATTCATGCACATACACAGCAATCGTCAAATAAGACCTATATGTCACGAGAAATGTAGTGTCAGGTGTGGAGTCGTATAGTCATACATCAGAATAATAAACGACACCATGAAAAGTTTGATCATTATATTTTGAGATCAAAATGAGAGATCGATCACCAAAGTAGTCATAGTTATTCACAGATTCAGAGCCTTAAGCAGTTTATACCTGAGGAAAAGCTACAAATGTTTCTATCAACGTCTTAAATGTAAAAGTGATGAACAATTTCTCCTATTGGAGAGGCAAGAACCTTGAAGTGCATTAGACTACAATATAATATTGTTGAGATAAATAATACCATATCTAACTTATGAGATAAGTTTCTGGAAAGATCTCAATGTAGCGATAAGGGTAAATTCAATTATCTGATTCATATCAATTGTCTTAACTGCACTTCCATGAGTAAATAAAATAGCATGGTTCTGATTCTCAGGTTTTCCTTCTCCAAGTTTCGGATTTCCAGGCAACTTTATAGAGTAAATCTCCTCCACAATTGGAAAACAAATAAAAAACGGCGATAACCAAATATCTACTTAAAAACTGTACATGATTGCAATGCCACCATCAAAAAATTTAATTAATAGGGCTACAACAAAAGGTACTTACCATGTAAGACTTGCAGCCCATTAGCCCCATTAGCCTAATTGGGTTTTATACTTCAAAAGCTCCAAAGTAGAATCTTTGAACAAAATTTGAACATGGAGATTGTAATGGAACGTGAAGAATAATGCTGATTTTCAAGAAAGTATGTGTCATGTAGTATTTTGGGTTTAAGAGAAATTAAAAGTAACTTCTTATTGTATGTTAGGTGCTAGAGGACAAAGTTCGCTTTGGTAGCTAAACGATGCATTCAACTGGCTTAGATCAAACTCGAGGCGCAAACAAGCAAACCCCTAAAATGCCACCTTCCAAATTGGTTTTTAGGGTAAAAGGGCAACTGAAAAAACTATTTCTAAAATAAAAGGCAGTACAAATGCCAATTTAGAGTAAATTTCACAAGGAAAATAGTTTGTAGTAGAGGTGCTAAGCTAGAGGAAAAATGATAAACGAGTTGAAGTTCTATATATAAACTTGAAGTTCTAAATGCATGGAAAATTTGACTGTAAAAGTGTAAAATTAGAGGTAAATTCAAAAAAAAAAAAAAGGTTACAACTTATATCACACCTAAACCATACAATTGTAAATTATCGAATATTAAAGAAGGCAGTTTATGCGTCAAGCTGAACATGATCTTGAAAACTATATGAATAAATTTTTTTTACTTAATTAATACTAATCAATATTGACAACTACAGTAAACAACAGATGAGAATGAAGAATGATAGAGTATCTTATATTGACTGAACATGAAAAATGTTAATGGGTTTATAAGTGGTAAGGGTCAACTATCTAAACAACTAGTTCTATAGTTATTTGGACAATAGTTGACCCAAGCCCAATTCTTGATAGTTGACTCTACATTCTGCCCATATTTAAAAATTCAACATGGTATCATAGTCAGTTTGTCTCGATGGTTTGAGGCGGTGCCCGGTTATGTCCTTTTGTCCAATATGTCTATCAGATGTCTAGTCCTGCTCTGGATTGAGGGAGTGTGTTAGGAATCCCACATCGGACAATTATGAGAGCATTCCACAATTTATAATAGTGTGCAAATCTCCCCCTCTTGAATTAGCTTTTGGGGATGAGTTAGGCATTTCTAACATAAGTACAATGGAAAACTAACTAAACATGCCAATACTACTGAAAAAAAAAAATCCTCAGGTAGCTAACCTACTCTCCACGCAGCAACACATATGGAGAGGAGAGTTAATGCTGCATTATTCAATTCTCATGCAATAAGTGTTTGGGTTGATGGCTTCTTTTATATACTATTTCTCACAGTAATATGCGTTCATGTAATTTTTAATTTACAGTATCGTCTTGAGATAATTGTTCTTTTAGTTAATGCCTGTTATAATAATTACTGTAGAAACCATGTTCTCCAATTATATTTTTAGTTTGCTCCACCGAGAAGTCAAGTGGAAGTTTAGTACGTATATCCTTTTGTAGATTTATACCAGAATAATTTAATTTAGATAACGATATCATCCCTTCATAAACCATAATTGATTGGTGGTTGGGCCGACCGTGCAAGGCCCGGACCCAATCCAGACAACCCATGGGCCGATCAGTCTGTCCTTCATAAAGCAA
>JANZLH020000141.1:2330317-2348186 GCA_026770325.2 Erythroxylum fimbriatum
GAGGAAGGCAAAAAAAAAGGTGGAAAACCTAAAATGCCCTAAGTGAAGTAGCTAGAGAAACATGCACTAACACACTCTGACTATAGGAATAGCTGAAGAAAAACCTAAAGGATGGAGGAGACCTAAACTAGAAGAAGAATAAATTATAGTAGAAGCTTGAAGGAAGATCTAATATAGAGAGGGAGGAGTTACAAGGCAACCCAAAGCCATTTTAGAGAGGGGAAGGAGAGTTTCTCAATGCTTAGATATATACTATACTAAGGATTTCTTTACTTATTAAGTAAATTAAATACTTTATTTTATTCTACACTAGTTTTATTATTTTTTGTAATATTGTTTATAATAATTTTTCAAAGAAAATATTTCTTTTATTTAAATATGTTATTGAAGTGGATATAATGTTCTTTTTCATACATCAATTTTCAATTAGTTCCAACTTGATTAAATAACTTCTCTCTTTTCAACACGTTCTTTATGTGAGACTCATTAAGTTTTTTTATATGTTGGCAATGATTATAAATTATATTTCTAATTTATAATTATAATTAAATAAATTAAATTTTCTTTCAATTTATCTTTAATTCTTCAATTAAAAAATTATAATCATAGATCAATATTAACTTCTAGCTACGCATTATGACCACCCAAATATTTAGAAATGTCAAAATAGTTTTGACTTACCTTTTCGTCCATAATTTTTTGGTATAAATCAATCATTTCATCATGCAATATTTCGACTAGTCAGAGTATGAAATTAATGTCTATTCTTTTTTAGTCCAATCATTTTAGTTCTTAGCCATTAGCTATTGATTCCATCCTGACCAAAGATTTCCTGAATAAATACTAACCGAGAACAATAGAACATTCTCACTAATCACTTTAAGGTGATGAATCTTATTTTGATCACACAATTACTTCCATACAGTTCATCTTACATTTAATGACTACCGATTGAATGACCCGTGATTAAAATAGGTTATAAGTAGTATCAAAACTTAGAAATCCCTATAGAAGATAACTTTGAAGACCTCAAGTCAAAGAATCACTTACAATAATCACATTGAGAATTTTCATAGACATACAAGTAATGTTCCAAATAGATTTCTCATGTTGGATTAGTTCAATGAACTTATTCTCTAACAAGCACCCATATGTTTGTTTAAGTATCTCCATACTTTAGCTTATGAGATCGACTACTTTCTTTGTAAGGAAAAACATAACGTGTGTTAGTCTTGTTCAGTCTTAATAAAACAATGACTAGGAACAATTTAGGAATAATATATAAATACAATATGAATCTCATAATTATAATCTCATTATAATTTCATTTGCAATGTATAATTATTCCATAGACTTTATCATATACATCTAAACATGTACAAAATAAAGAATGCCTTTAAATTATTTTGTCACTAAATTACAACCAATCGATCAGTTATAGAGCATAAACTAACATGTTCAAACTTTAAACACTAATAAGAAACAAAATATTCATTACAAAGTGAGAATAACTAGGTGTTTATGATAATCTTTATTGCGTATTGGAAATGGAGACAACTACAATCTAAACTGACAGTGGAGATGACTCGTTATCACAGACAATCTAATTATAATAGACAATCGCTACTAATATAAGGTTAACAAGAAAGAAGAGAGGACATGAGGAATACTTGAGAATCAGAGAATGATTGGAACTAGAGAAGAAGAATCGAAGGAACCAGAGATACAACGACAAAGAAAGGAACTGAATTGATACAATTTCGTCAATGAGATTTCAACTAAAAAGTAAAATCAAATAACGTCGTTTAGGTGGTTATGGGTATAAGATGTATAATATTTTGGGAGAATGAATCAATTTTATTGATCTACTTGTTTTACATTTATATTGGTACATATACAATTTGAATTGAATGTATTATCTACAGTGATTCCTGAATATCTGTAATTTGATATTATAACCAAGTTGATTTGATCACACAGCTGGATGAGTTAATTTGTTGCCGATATTTTGGGATATCATTTGACTTGGTAACGTGGGCTGTTAGGCTTCATTAGGTGACTGGGCTGTTAGGCTTCATTAGATGACAAGGGCGTCTCCTTATACGGCCCCTCAAGTTGGCTGTCGCTGGCAAATGCCAAGCTTGGACTTCAGACGTAGAAAGGGTAGACGAGAGAGAGGTTTGGTGAGGGTATCTGCGGTCTGGTCGTCGGAGTTCACATGAGCAACGCGGAGTGAGCCGGACTGAACTTGCTCACGGATGAAGTGAAAATCAATTGCAACATACTTCATTCGCGAGTGGAAAATAGGGTTTGAACTCAGTTGAGTAGCTCCAACATTGTCACAGTAGATGACCGGAGGATATGGAGGCGTGATGTTGAGTTCAGCAAGGAGATTGACAATCCAATTAAGCTCCGAGGCCGTATTAGCAACTGATTTGTACTCAGCTTCAGTGGATGACCTCGCAATAGATCGTTGCTTCTTTGAACTCCAGGAGATTGGGTTTCGGCCAAGAAAGATGATGAAGGCACCAGTGGATTGAAAAGTGTCTCTATCACCTCCCCAATCAGCATCAGAGTACGCTTCAAGAGAGCTAGGTTGATTTTGGTCAGCAAAAGCATGAAGTGTGTTAGGGCTATCGTCAAAAAGTTGAATTCCCTCATCCACCGTTCCGGCAAGATACCGGAGGAGTCGTTTAACGGCCAACTAGCGATCAGTAGTCGGACAATGACAGAACTGAGACAACTTGTTCACGGTAAACGTGATATCGGGTCGGGTAAGTAATAGATATTGCAAACTTCCAATAATTTTCCTGTATTCTCCAATGTCTGTCAATTTTGTGCCTGATTGAAGTGTGAGGGTCAGACTACTTGCCATTGGTGTAGTGACTGGTTTTGCATCATGCATTTTTGTCTCAAGTAGTAAGTCAAGCATGTATTTTCGTTGAGAGAGAAGAACACCATACTTGTTTCGAACCACCTCAATACCCAAAAAATAGGATAGTGGACCCATGTCTTTGATGGAGAATGTTTGTGCTAGGAGCTGAACATAGTGATCAATAAGTCTTGAATTGTCACCAGTGACGATGATATCATCAACATATACAATAAGAATAATAGTACCTCTGTCAGATCTGTTAATGAATAAGGATGCATCAGAATAGGAATTAGTGAACCCTTTCTGCAACAAAAACGTCTTGAGTGCCTGGTACCATGCACGAGGTGCCTGCTTCAACCCATATATTGCTTTTCGAAGTTTACAAACATGTGTTGGATGATCAGTGTCAATAAACCCTTTAGGTTGTGCCATAAACACCTGTTCCGAGAGAGAACCTTGTAAAAATGCATTATTTACATCAAGCTGTCGTAGTTCCCATCGTTTTGTGACTGCAAGACTTAAAACAATTTAAATTGTGACAGGTTTGACTACAGGACTGAAGGTTTCAGCATAGTCAATACCAGGGCGCTGATGAAAGCCCTTTACAACCAGGCGAGCTTTATATTTGTCAATTATGCCATCAGAACATCTTTTGACTCGAAAAATCCACTTACAGCCAACAAGATTTTGCGAGGGATCCGCCGGAACAAGCTCCCAGGTACCATTCTTCACAAGGGAATTAAGCTCTTCTGAACATGCTTTCCTCCATTTGGGGTCTTTTAATGCTTGTGTGATAGTTGTGGGTTCTGTATCTTGAGGCATGGAAAGTTGAGCCGTGAGACTCAATTTCTGTATTGGCTTGTGAATATTGTTCTTGGCTCGTGTGATCATAGGGTGTCCCGGTGTAGGCGTTGCTACCACAATGTGTTCTGCAGCATTTTCTTGATTTGTGTTATCACTGATGATTGGATTGTCCAAATTGTCAGGGACAGCAACCGGTGGAGATGATGGCATGGTCGGAGGTGGGCTAGGTGGCATTGTATGGACGGTGATTGGTGGTGGAATCCAGGTGGAGATGTGATCCATGGGTATGGGGTCAATGGCATCCCTCTTTGTGGCAAAGGGAAATGAGGACTCAACAAAGATAACATGGCGGGAGGTATACATCCTAAAATTTTCGAGGTCTAAACAATAGAAGGCACTTTGAGACAACAAGTATCCCATAAACACACAAGGTTTGGATTTATTGTCTAATTTGTTGGTTGTGTATGGTTTGAGCCACGGATAACACAAGCACCCAAATACTCTAAGCTTAGAATAATTGGGAGTTGTGCGAAATAGACATTGGTAAGGACTGGACATGTTAAGGGTAGGAGTAGGCATTCGATTGATGAGATAGACAGCAGTGGTGAAAGCTTGTGGCCAGTATGTTGTCGGTATAGATGAGTGTGTGAGTAGGGTGAGTCCTGTTTCCACTATGTGTCTGTGTTTTCGTTCGGAAGTGCCATTATGTTCAGGTGTGTGGGGGGGCGAGGTACAAAATGAGATGCCATGTGTGGAAAGATAGGAAGATAGGCCAATATATTCA
Source organism: Erythroxylum fimbriatum (assembly GCA_026770325.2). Classification (NCBI taxonomy): domain Eukaryota; kingdom Viridiplantae; phylum Streptophyta; class Magnoliopsida; order Malpighiales; family Erythroxylaceae; genus Erythroxylum; species Erythroxylum fimbriatum. The sequence continues at coordinate 2,334,781 of JANZLH020000141.1, forward strand.
CCACCGTTGTCGGTGTAAAGGGTTTTGATTGTGGTGTCAAAGAATTTTTCTACAATAGCTTTGAATCGAATGAATATATCATGAACTTCATATTTCCATTTCAGGCAGTATAGCCAAGTATATTTGGTGTATTGATCGACAAAAAGGACATAATATTTGAACCCCTCATTAGAGAATGTAGGGGATGTCCATACATCCGAGAAGATTATATCTAGTGGTCGAGTAGATACTAAAGTTGACTGAGAAAAGGGTAATTTGTGACTTTTATTTGATAAACAAGCATTACAATGCATACTTGTGAAATTTGAAACAGACTGAAGTTTATTGGAAGCTAAAATGTGATGAACTATTGGTTTTGCAGGGTGCCCTAGTCTAGAATGCCAATCGGGAAGTGATAGGGAAGTTGTGGTGAAAGCTTGGATAGGAGGAGGATCGACTGGCCATTCGTAAACTCCATCTTTAGGTGCGCCCCTGAGTATTGGATTCCCGCTCATCGGTTCCTTCACAAGAAAAGAAAACAATGAGAATTCAATAGACACATTATTGGAAGCACAAAATTGATACACAGAAATCAAATTCTTTTGCATATGTGGCACGTATAAAACATTGTCGAGTTTTAAATTTCTGTTAAAGGCTTTGATGGTACCACTCCCTGTGTGACTTATCTGGAGACCTGTGCCATCTCCAATCATAATGTCCTCAGCGCCTGTATAGGGGTTGTGCAGGGATAGGTTCTACAAATCAGTGGTAACATGGTACGAGGCACCGGAGTCGAGTAACCATTGAGCTTGGTTTGGAGCAGCAGAGGATACAGCATAGTTTGCTCTCGATGGTGCTTGAGGCTGACCAGGAGCAACAGGGACAATCCTAAAAGATGGACATCTCTTGGCTGGGTGGCCATGAACTCCACAAATCTGGCATTTCCCAAGATAAGGACGCGGCTGATACTGAGAACCACTTGAATTGGTCATGATTGCCTGATTCCAATTAGAACCACATGGATTCCAATGAGTGGAATGTTGGTGCTGCATCAGATTGGTAGGAGGACGATAATTGTGTTGTGGTCCAGGTGAACGCCAATGATTACCTTATTGGTTTGAGGTGCGTCCCCTGCCAGTTGAATGATGGGCATAGTTAGCTGTGACTGGAACTTGAGTTGATGGAGTAGAAAGCATTTCTGCTTCAGCAGTGATCAGGCGTTCATGGAGCTCATCAAAAGAGGTGGTAAAATCTCTGCTATTAACCTGACGTTTTACCTCATTGTAGGAATCATCTAGGCCTTTAAAAACTTTGTCAGTGATGTCTTCTGGGTCCATTGGAACTCCTAGAAAAGCCAGTTCATCAGTCTTCACTTTGATGGCTTGCATATACTCCGTGATTGACAGCGAACCTTTGGTAAGTCTTTTGAGCTGTGCTTTTACTTGTTTTTGTTTGCCACGAGAAGCTTGAGCATACGTTTTGGCAAGTATATCCCAGGCTTCTTTGGAAGTATTGGCAGTGCCAATAAAGGGTATAAGGGTGGGTGTTAGGGCACCAATGATGGCGTTGAGAATCAATTGATCATGTCAGATCCATAAAAGATAGGCTGGATTTGAGAAAGTAGTGTTGTTTGTGGTTATTGTGGCAGGGGGACAGGGTTTTGTGCCATTAATATATCCCATCAGGTCATAGCCTAAGAATAAGCTATTGAATTGCATTTTCCAGGCAAAATAGTTGCTCGAATTGAGCTTTAACGGACAAAATAGTTTCCAGGCAAAATAGTGGATTCATTGGTGGCAGAAGTAGTAGTGAGAGTGGCGTCCATTAGGATCGGAAAAAGAAATGACGTTAGTCGGAGGCTCTGATACCATATAAGATGTATAGTATTTTGGGAGAATGAATCAATTTTATTGATCTACTTGTTTACATTTATATTGGTACATATACAATTTGAATTGAATGTATTATCTACAATGATTCCTGAATATCTGTAATTTGATATTGTAACCAAGTTGATTAGATCACACAGCTGAATGAGTTAATTTGTTGCCGATATTTTGGGGCTATTAGGCTTCATTAGATGACATGGGCATCTCCTTATAATGGGATAGATTTATTTTTAACTACAAAAATAATTTCATTAGTTACAAAATTTATTTTGGTTATTAAAAAACTGTAGATAAAATAAATTATAAGGGCAGAGATTTAACTAACTAAAAAAATGAGAGTCATCCAATACTTAGTAAGTTAACTTAGAAGAGTTAGAATCTTGCCCGCAAGGCGTAGCTCAGTTGGTTCCGGAGGGGCAGATTTGCTCCAAGGTGCAAGGTTCGAATCCCACGGTTTGCAGTGTGGGAGCAACATTCTTGAGCCCCTTGTGGGCTTTGAGGGTGGGCTCCTTGTAGGCCTGTGGGTTGCTCACCTCCCCCTTAGCGGGCCGCTGAGTACCTGATTTACATCCTCCCAGTTGCTTCGTCGGGCCGGAGTGTGGGGGCCCATTTGAGTTGGGGATTCAACATTTTGCTCCAAGAAGAGTTAGAATCTTGGACCAAGGAAGTTGATTGAAGATATTGAAATGATTGAGACAAGGCGCTTAGACAGGTTAACGGGATTGTGGAAGTTATTCAAGGAAGGCTGAAGGGGTTTCGGTTATGACTAAAAAGGAAAGAAGTTTGACAATCAGAGGGAGGGAAGGAAAACTAATTAAGCTGAAAAGCTAAGTCTGATTAAGGGTTAATGAAGGTTTAGATGTAATGCCTGAAATAGCAACAGTTTGCGGAAAGTGTTTAAAGGATAATTCCTAAAAAAGATGTTAGAAAAAAGCATGAAGGACTTAAAAAGCTATATAGAGTCTAAAGAAAAGAGTAGAGAGAATTACCTTTGATAGCTCTTGCTTGTACGTAACTTTTTATTTTTTATAAAGTTCTGATTTACCAAAAAAAAAAGTGAAGAGAGAAGGAAAAGCTTTTTTTTTTAATATCATGGTGTTATTTTGAAATCAATAAAAATAATTTATTAATTATAAATATGCTTTATTGTAACTTCTGATTTAGTATTAATGTAACAGACGATGACAAAACTTATGTAAGAAACAATATCATAAAATATAAACACAATCAATTAAGAACTTCTCTGGTTCAAGAAATTCTTCTTTAGTTGTTGAATGTTGTCTTTCTTCAAAATCAAAATAAAATTGTTGGAGGAAAGGGGCAAAAAATAAATTACAAATATCCCGAGCACTGCACAGCTTTTGCTACGATCAACCCCGATGGAGCAACAAAATAGTTACTGTGAGAAGCGTTATTTGGAAACAATATTATTGCACGAATCTGTTGTCACATGAAACTTAATCAAGCTTTGCCTACCGCATGAAGCAACCATCTTTCTGTCACAAAACAACCTATTTTGTTGCAACAGGACCATATTTATTTACAAAGGTAACTTAAATTATTTGATATCAATAATGTATTCGTTAGCTTCCGAGATTTAAAATGCTTATCAAGCAACCAGATGACAAACTTATACCTTGCTGCCTCCCAGAGGAAGAAGTTGTTGACCAGGATGCTTTATAACAATCAAATCAAAGAATAGTAACATCTTCAACCATGTCGAAAAGTTCAATAACTATGATCAAATAGAAATTTATTAACCAAGTACAACCACCGTAGCAGCATTTATCTTGATTGATATTTCTGTTACTGGCACTTGCTGTAAGAATAATTATCTACAATGAAAAGAAGATACAATCACATGTTAAACTCGGGATGATGTGAGGCTGACACTGAATGCCAAAAAAAGCATCGAATCACTTTGGAGCATATTAATACTTGGCATCTGAACTCCTGGTTCAATTTTTTGAGAAAAATTCTTTCCCTGCACATTATTCCACTAAGAAATAAGATCTCATCTTCAAGTAGCTTCCTCGGACGAACATGCACAATTGATCTTACTAACATATTTACATTCCCAAGAGAATCTACACAATTTGCAATCGTCGCAGGTATTCACGAATGCATTACAAGTAAAAAAATTGATTCACCTGTGAAGGAGCTGGAAAACAAAAATCGATAATAATCATACAAGGAAGTTGACCAAGCATTTGAATAGCTACTAATACTTAACATCCCGTACAATATTGAGGATGTCTCACCTAGGAATTGGCAAGAATCCAAATAAAACTTATCACTGTCATCTTATACATCTCCTAGGTCAAAATAATTTGGCAAAATATCCCTTTCTTATTGTGACATCAACTATCCCATTCAACTGCAGCCTTCTGTCACAGAAGATTGCTGGTATCGAAGAACAATCTTCACAACAGAGTTAAAAAGTAACAAAAAAGATGCAGATACATAGCATACCTCATTCATCCACAAATCTTCAAGCATAAACCAGAGTACCTGATTCCATTGATGTCAAACATAAGAATGCTCATTTTTTATGCATGGATCATGATCAAAATCAAAATCCAGATTTAATCATCATGGCAAGTTGCTGAAAAATCAAATACAGATGATCACTTCCGTTAAAGGTATTAAGGATCATTTCACACATTTCCTCATCAGGAAAAACACCATGAGACAACATCATGAAGAAAAAGTACATGGTTTCAGCCATTAAACATCTTTTACATAACCTATTAATTACAGCACTATAATCTTTGAGTGAAACTTCAAAACCAAGTTCGACCATTTGATGGAAAAACATAAGTACTCTATGGAAATTGCCTTTAACACAATGCGCCTTTATCACTGTTGAGTAAGCAACTTTAGTCAACTTTATATTTTGTCGCTGAACAAAAACCAGTAGATGGTCAGCATCCCAAAGGTTACCATAGGTAGACAGACCATGGATGAGGAGATTATATGTAACAGTCGTTGGCTCAAGATTATATAATAACATCTCATCAAGTAACTGAAATGCTTTCCTCAAATCTTTCACCTGGCAGCAATATTGTATGATGGTATTATAAGTTACTTGATCTGGGAAGAGACCTACGTCATGCATATCCTCAAGTAATCGGAAAGATTCTTGCAACTTTGACTGTTTGCAAAATCTTTTGATTAGCACAGTATAAGTTACATGAGTTGGTTCTATAGCTTTTGCTTTCATCTCCAACAATAATTCAAACAGTTCGTGTGTATTACCCTCTTCACAATATGCATTCATTAGAGTAGTGTACGTTACTGCAGTTGGCTCCAGTCCATGCAGCTTGATGTTATTCAACAACTTCCTAGCTTCAGCCGCCCCTCTGTTTTTGCAATATCCATAAATAAGAGAATTGAAAGTGACAATACTTGGACTTATCCCTTGTTCCATCATTTGGCTGAATAACTGTACAGCCTCTTGATTATTTCCAAATTTAACATAGCCATTAATCATGATATTATACAGAATGACATCCAGTCTCATGTTACCCATTAGCAAAGAATCAAAATACTTTCTTGCCTCCAATAACATCCCTTTCTCACAGAGACCCATCAGAATAGCACCTTGTGCAAAAGATTTTGAAGAACTTTTGCTCGAGTACATTTCCCTAAATAGTTGAATAGCCTTTTTGACTTCTCCTTGCTTGCATAAAGCATGAATAAGCATACAGTAAATTATAATATCTGGTTGCAGGCCACTGGCCTCCATTTCATTTAATATGCTCAGTGCTACGTCAACCATTCCACTTTTACACAAGCTGCTAAGCAACACATTGTATGAAACGATACCCAGTTGAAACCCTTGTGAAAGCAACTCCTTCCGCAACTTTAATGCTTCCTCAACATTGCTCATTTGACAATGACCAAATATCAACATTGTGTATGTCAGAAGATCAGGATTTTGGCCTTCAATTAGCATCTTGTGAATAACCTTCCAAGTTCTACTCATCAAGCCACGATGAAACCCTTTAGCGAGAATTTTGTAGGTTACTACATCAGGTTGCACCCCGTGCTTTTCCATGTCAGTTGAGAATTTCACAGCTTCTTCAATGGAACCAGCTAAACATAATCCATGAATAAGAGTATTATAGCTATACACATCAGGAAGGAGTCCAATCTTGAACATTATACATAAAACAGCCTTGGCCATATCTACAAGCCCCAATTTACAGTAACTTGACATAATAGTATTAAATGAAACAATGGAAGGTGCATATTTATTCCCTTCAGGCCCAAACAAGAACTGAAATGCCTCTTGAAACTTAGACTGTCTACATAGGCCATCAATTATTATGGCACTAGTATTGTCACTCTGAGGGGTGCCACTATCTAGTAGTTCATTATACACATCCCACATAATGTCAGTGTCTCTCAAGTTGTGCAGCAAACTATTGTATGTCTGAATTGAAACTTTCATGTTTAACTCTCTCATCTTCAACAGAATAAAGAGGGCATCACGAACCATTCCCAATCCAGAATAAGCAAAAGCCAATGAATCCCAGATCACATTACTTGAATCCATGTCCCTAAAGCCACACCAAAGCAGTTCATACATCAAAGGAGCTGATCCAGATCCTGTAAAAATTGCACAGATTCTATAAACAACAAAATGAGCAACATTAATTATTTCAACAAACAAAGAAATGAAAGTCAGATCATTGTAACTAAGTACAGTTACTACTGTTAGTTATGACTATAAACGCAAAAGGAGAACTAAACAAAAGAATGAATGAAGCAAATACCTTCTCTTCGAAGCATTTGATCCAAAACAATACGCAAGTCACTGAAATGTCTCTTTTCCGCCAAAATATGCGCAATCCTTAACCTAGAAACCCTAGAATGCCGGAAACAGAAATCCTTATCCAACAAATTGAAGAAATCCACCGCAGTTACTGCATCTTCAACACTCAAATCCTCAATTATCTGGTCCACCTGAGAACAACTCAGCGTCGGAACGATGGTTCTAAAGTGAAACCCACCAACAAATTTCCTAAAACCCAAGAATCTAAGACCGGAGAGAATTTCATGAACAGGATCACTCGAGATCGTACCGGTAGTAGTGGCAGCGGAGGTGAAGATGGAGAATTTAGAGATTATAAAAGGAGAGAGGGAAGCGAGAATCGAAAATTTTATGGGAAATTTCAAGGGATTTCCGCATATCTGTAGCATATAAAAAAAGGAAGGGTTTAGGGTTTATGAAAAGAAGATGAGTGCATAGAAGAAGGCAATTTCTTAGTTGGTTGAGAAATGCTTGAGATTTGATATTAGGGTAGTGAAGTGAAGGAAAAATTGGAGCTTGAAAACTAGGGTTTTCGAGAAACGTCGGTTGGTTTCGCGGCAATTTGGTCTGTACCTAGATGGAAGTTTTACAGTAGCACCTAGATGGACGTTGTACGATGTCGTTGAGTCTGAGGGAGGATTTAGGTACTACAATTGAAAAGATAATATATATAGTGTTTACATATAACTTAATTAACTACGGGTATTTTTAATAAATTGTAATGGTTTTTAATGGAATATAACGTAAATAAATATAATATTAAAAAATTATTGTTTAGGAGAGATGAAAGAGTTTATAATATAATATAGTAAATGTTGTTTATAAGAAAGGTTCATAATGTAATATAGAAAATATTGTTTATCATTTTACATTTCATCATAAACCTCCCAAATCGGAGATAACTTATTTTTACTATTTAGGATAGAATAGGATGTAATGTGAAACTTTTCTCTTCCATCCTATTTGAAAAATCGAAGGGGGTTCATTATTTCGCAAACTTTCCGCAAATTTACTTGGCACCAATAAAATATAAAAACAAGTAAAACCAAAATAATAACCGACGTTTGGTAACGCAGTTCGGCACACCTTGTCTACGTCTGCGGGGCACTCACCCAGCTTAATCACTTTCACGAAAATACAATAGTTTTACCCAAGGCTTTACTGAGCCGACACCACTCAACCCTTGACACTATCTCTCAACCTCACTTCCCGTGAAAGAATTTCACACCCAATAACACGACCAACTCGTGTTAACCTCGACAGAAGATTTTTCTGAACAATCTTATAACTAAAGAACACTAAACAAATAACTCAAGTGACCCATATTGTGAATAAGTATAGACATATAAGGACCAACGTAATACATGAAAGCCTCATATGGTGGTACAAGCTATTGATGCTATAATTACTATAATTGAGAAGACATATGAGTATATGACCATTAATGAGTTGGTAACCTATACCACTACTATTAAGCGTAATAAAATCAAAGAAGAAATCTAGATCAATCTTATATTTAGTGGGAGAGATGTGAAAATGTTGGAAGATGAGGTTATAGATTAGATTATATGAGATTTTTTGTTTCTTTTTATTGGTGCTACTAAAATGAATCATATTGAGTAAAATGAAGTTATCGAGATGTATGTTCTCTCTTTGAAGAAGGATGAAGCGGAACCAAAGGTCATCAAATCCTAGAAATGTAAAATGGACATCAAAACAAACAAAGTTGTACTTGATAAAAAAAAATGATAGAATTTAGTAATAACATTAAAACCTTAAATATCTTTTGGATTTCTAATGACTTTTACACAACACCTAACTTAAAGATGATTTTGACTTGATCATATACGAATTATAGTAAAAGTTGATATTTGGTATGATAACTTTATAAGCAAGATTTTCAGGTGTGAAAACGTCTAAAATCTCATTAATAAGGTCATTAGTAAGATAGATGTCTACACCTTGGATTTTAGAAAAGAGGTGAGTGTTGCCTTTGATTATTTAAGATCGAAGGTTATAGTAAAACAACGTAACATTTTTTAGACTAATGTTATAATTCTTGGTAAGTAGAGATTCCTATCCTTGATTAATAAAAAATTATATAAGGTCTTATGGTTTAAATTATTATAGACTTGATGGGAGAAATTAAATGATTTTCATATAACCCGTGAAAAATATAATTGATAAATTAAGGATAGTGAAAGTCAAAGTACTCATCCTTATGACTAGAATTAGGCACAGGTATAGGAGGAATTAGAGATCTCTCTCATGTTCTTCGAGTCCTAGTAGAAGTGTGGTTAGTCATACATTAGTAAATGTTCTAGTTATAAAGGGGGAGTTTTATCTCATTCTTCACATGAGAATAAAATGTGTGAAGTTCTTTAAGGATGGAAACAAAAACTTTAAAAATGGTGGGTATCCATGATTTTTAAAAGTCTAAAGACACCTAGAGGAAATGAATTTCAATAAAATTTTAACACTTATTCTCAATAACTTTAATTACCATCCATCACAATAAGTAGCATTAGTCATCCAGGAAAAGGTAAGATAAATTACAAAATATACACGGTTTGGTGAAAATTTTAAAATCAAGGCATTTTGAGACATAATTGGTCATAGATTTTCAGTTAGGGCAAGAATTGACAAAGTTGAGTGTTGGCATAGTTTAAATATATTCCTAGTGATGGTAGGTAATCATCAATTCCACAAGGAAATAAAAAATGTTAACCGAATAAAAAATTCCTAAATTTATTCATAAGGAAAAATGTAAGAAAAAACTTAAATTGGATAAAATAGAGATGATTAGATGTAATAAGAGTTATAAAATCATAATTCAACCATTAATTTCACTAAATACATTGCCTAACTTAAAGCTACCCAACATGAATTTGAAGAAAGAATTTTTTCACCTGAATATCTTGAGCATAATATAGAATGTTATTTGAGCCTATTAATGCAATAGAGTGAAGAAAAGACAATGGTTAGCTTCATGGATGAGGAAACATTCTAAGAAGAGTTTCCCAAAGAAGCTTCCATCCAAAAGGGAAAGTAGAGGAGTGGCAGAAGGTAATTGAAGAAGATAAGCTAGAAACTTTTGTCTATGAAGAAGAAGAAGAAGAGTGGAAAAAGATAGTTGAGGAAGAACTGGCAGAGGAACCAAGTAAGGAAACAACTAATGAGGTGTTAGTAATGACTTTAAGTATGGAGGGTTTCCACTTCCTCAATGACAAAATGTTCGAGTTAGCTAACAATTTAGGGAGTTTCATTATCCCTCATTTTATTAACAACTTTTCATTTAAAAGGGCATTATTGCAATCAATTGGTTTTACTAACTTAATACATCATGCCTTTTTGATCATCCTGCAACATGTGGCTTGTTTATAGGTTATGAAACTGCTTTGTAAAGAAAAAGGTGGAAGCAAGCCGCTGATTATTGATCCAAGATGAAGTTAAGCATAAAGGTAATGTTAAGCTACCAACATTAAAAAAGCGCTGCATGGGAGGCAACCCATGAATTAAGATAAGTTTCAGTTTTATTTCATTTTCTATTTCGTGTGTTAGTATATGATTTTATTTCATATCATCTTTATTTATTTTGTTCTTTTTACCCTTTTTCTTTTATATTTTGCAAGGATGTAGTTCACTATTGGATGGATATGGAATTAGGAAATCGTCACAATCAGGAAAGCACCAAGAAAGCCTCTCACTTTTATTTACACTTGTATTGTGTACGTTGGGGACAATGTACAACTTTGAGTGTGGGGATGGATTTAATGGATTTTTAACAATTTTTTCAAGCTTATTAATTTTTAAGAATTTTTTAAAGCTTATTATAATCTTAATTATGAACCTTATTAACTGATATTCTGAATTGATTGAAAATTTTCCATCAATACTATGTTTCATTGTTGAATATTGATTGAATTAGTATGTAAAAAGATGATGGTTATAATAAAATTAGTTTTCTAAGTCATATTTTTAGTCATCATTGAGATGATTAAGTTGAATGAAATTTGCGTATTATTTACACATATATAATCAATTTTTTTTCGTAAACTTTAAAACCTAAATAACAAATTTTAAAATTTGTAAAGCACTTTTTATTCTTTTATGTGTGTGTTATCATATATAGTAGGATAATTTTATAACTTGCTCTTATTATGCATATGAAGACTATGTTTGTTAAATTAGAAGCATCAATATAATGAAGGCACTTAGATTTAACAACTTGTTTTAGCCTATTTCTTTAGAAATTAGCATACCCTAAAATTTACCTTTAGGAATAACCAAGTTGAGGCTTAGCCATTTTCATTGATTTAACCCACATATTAACCTTTATCTTATTTTTTGTTGAAGACCTTTTTATTGTTTTGAACCTTGAAGGTTATTTACATTTTTTACTTATTAAGACTTGAAAATTTTTAAAGATCCAGTATGTTTATTATTAAAGTATTGAATATTGTGATTCAAAACAAAAGAAAAACGAAAAGCCAAAACAAAAAAAAAATGGAAAAGAACTAAAAAAATCGAGTATAAGAAAAGAAAAAAAAGAGAAAAGAATAAGTATATAGTACCAATGGATTTAAAATGGAAGGACCTTAATGTTTGTAAACAAGTCTTGTAATGTTTCTTTCAGTAAATTTCGTTCACTTTAACTCTTTTTATTAACCCAATCATACCATACCTAAACCTCATTGCAACCTATACAAAGACCTTTTGATTTTTATTTCTAGTTTAGACATAAGTGGTGGAGATGTGAATTTATTGCAATCATATGGTAAGAATTATATTATGCATTGATTGAGAGTTTTGATACTTTTCACCCTAAACACTTAAGTGCATTGAGTGAAATCTTAGTGAGGGTGTAAAAAGATATGCTTTTGATTTTAATGCGATTATTGATGTGATTACAATTAATATTTCTTAGGAAATTAATTTTAGGATAACTTGACTCTAATTGCATGTTAATTTGATTCAATAGGATATGATGACGTATAGTATGAATGGACATATTGACATTGATAAAGGATTGATGTTGTGAGATTTATAATTTTGATTATAGTTTACTTGAGGACAAGAAAAAATTGAAGTGTGAGGATGTTTGATAGATACATATTTGACTATATTTTTACACTCATATTCGATGTATTTTGCTTGATATTCTATACTTTTGTTGTATCTTTGGTACTTAATTTGCTCCAAGTGTGTATACAAATTATAATTGCCTTCATAAACTTGAAGGAGAAGAATTAAAAAAAACATAGTGTAAAACAAAGATTTGATGCACAGTCGTGCATTTGCCTATGCACTCCTCTCAAGTCGTGCAGTTTCACGATTTTTGGGCAATTTAGTTATGCATAGCCTGATGCATGGTCGTGCATCAGCCTGTCCGTCTCCTAAAATCCTAAATTTCATCATAAAAAGATGTTTTCGGGAGTTGATGAGAGGGAGAGACGGGAAGAAGTGTTCTAAAGTTTTTAGAGGTGATTCCAAGTGCGATTATGAGCCATAGGAGCTGAGGACGCAAAGATTTTATTGACAGATCCATTATAATACAAGATTAGACATCTACATCGCCATAATAGGGATATTGAGAATTATGATTTCGTTGTTTTTGATTCACTTTTCAGTTTATGCATATCTAATTCTGTGTTCGTTGATGTATAACTAAATATTTTATTAGTATTTAGGCTTGATGAACCATATTTAATACCTGAACATGTGCTGATTATTTTATGAACACAATTGATTTTTTGATTTTTTGAGATCCGATTACTTATTTTATTTATGTTCTAGTAATTTAGAATATTAGATCATAATTTGATTTCATACATAGAAATTGAGAAATCCTAGGTTTGAATAGATCCATGGTTATTGGAATAAGTTGATTGCAACCCTATGATAGGATGATATAAATCTTCTAGATTAGGGTCAAATTTAATAGAGGGATTCATAAAATGGTAACGTAATCTTATAAAATTTAACCAGAGCAACCTGGTTAGAAACTTAGGATTAGTTATTAGTAGATTTAAGGTTAGCTACTAGCATGTCATAGGAGTCTTTGCAGTCTAATAAATCTTCAAACGAATTATAGAACAAAGATCAATCTATTAAGGTTTGGGGGGATTCGAACCTAGATGCTAATCACTTGATATCGATAATTAACTTAGTGTTTTATAATTCTCTACTTTAATCATCCGTTCCTTTATTTTATTTGCTTAATATAGGTTCTTTAATTAAAAATCACAATCAATCTATAGGCCAGATAATAGAATAACATTAATTACTAATACTTTCTATCATCATGGGATCGATTCGTACTTACCAGTGCTAGCTACGACTATGCTGTGTATTTGCGGTATAACAATATTAACTAACTCACAAAAAAAGTCAATCACTCATCAACCTGTCAAACTAAGGAAGTAATACCAATAGCTAAAACCACCCCTTACATCAATCCAGGAATGGAGTTGAAATAAGTTATGAAGAACCTAATGAGCATTTTCAAATAGTTAAAAGAAGATCTTAAAGGAGCAAATGCAAAAACTAAAAAAACAAGCATCATTAATATGTTAATTTTTCTCTAAAATGTCAAAGGTTTAAACTACCCTACAAAACTGTTGGAGTTATGTAAATATAGTGCCCTGGAAAGCAAGTGTATTTACATGTGACTTTATCTTCTTCAGTTACAGTTTTGTAATGAAAATATTTATTATTAA